>JBBIGC010000137.1:74569-93010 GCA_037576955.1 Lepidarchus adonis
GCTAATAAAGTTACATAATTACACAGTGGATTCACCTTAATTATTATATTTACACAATACCACAGTTTTTGTGTTGTCGTATCATTTTATTTTGTTGTTTTTATCTGCTACACCTTAAATGCTGTTCCGTGAAAATATTGTCTGACATTAAACCGGTCTGTGGCATGAAAAAGGTTGGGGACCTCTGCTTTAAAGGACATGATGTATTGTAAATAATTCATTTTTGGTGCATTTCAGATGATGAAGACAATGAGGAGCAGTTGAATAACTGTCATGATGAACAGCTTAGCAATGATGAGTCTCCACCATCAGTTAGAATGTCTAGCCAGGATGATGATGAAGTGGAGTGTGGTGATGACGTCTCTCAGCCTGTTAGTGAGGCATGTGGGAGTATTTCCACTGAAAAATCGTTTGACAGCAAGCAGGCTATTGAAAGTCCATCATCTTCAGAAAGCCCCAGCCAATCGGGGGTGGAGAAACCACCAGCTAATGAGGACAAATCTGTATCCCACAATCATCTGGGACATGTGTCTGAAAGCATCAGTGATGCAGAGATCGCGTCAACCAATGAGAACTCCATGCCCGCTACCATGTCGGCCAATTGTAGTCCTTTGCCACCCAGTCCTGAGTGTACGGACACAAGTTACAACAAGAAGAGAAAGCGTGAATCAAAGACAAACCACATGACGGTACAAAATGGCAAAATCAGACGGAGTAGTGCAAGGTAAATTTGCTAATTTAGTTTTAGAATGATTTAAAAACATACTTATTATTCTTTTTCAAAATGGGGAACAGGCAAATAAGCAGCTGTACTAGTTTCACTATTGTCATAACATAAAATCATAACATAAAATGGAGAATATCATAAATATTCAGTAGCACTCTCACAATGACAGAATTGTTTTTTTTCTGTGAATTGCATACAACTTTTGCACAAATTCCACTGATGGTAGGTGATCTCATTCTGTTTAGTGATTGTGATATTCCACTGGATATGGGAGTAGCAGATTCCACACGGGCTGACACACCAACTCAGGACATGGTCAGCAGCTCTCACTCCACACCTCCCCCTAAAAGAAACAAGGTAACGCATATGTATCAAACAAACTTCCCTTGAGCTAATATAGTAAATTATGATGATGTAGCTGGGAGTCTTCATGGGGGAAGTGGCAAGAACCTATTGAAATATTGAAACAGGTGGCAGCAGTTAGTCAAAGTAAACAGATTTTGTATTACAAGTGCAGTATTTTTCATACTGCTTCTCTTAAATGTTTCATCTTAATTCTAACCCTTGAGTGTATTTGCATGTCGACTGTTTTTGTTTGAATGATTAATGAATACAGACTGGATTTACTGGATTTTAAATGATTCCTTGGAGAGTTTGAACATGTTAGAACATGCACTGTTTTAACATTCTAAAACACACATGGAGGTATCTCTCTACTTCAGTTTAAAGCAGTTATGTATATCTTGTAAGCTCACAATAATCATGTAGAGAAAATATTATGTTACAACCTTTCCCTATATTTACCACCATGAATCGATGCTTTTCAGGGCAAAACCTTTCCTGGTAGATTGGAGCAAATTTAATCACCTATTTTATGTGATGTTTTAGGGGCATTAAACTCTGGTTCCTGTTCTCACCACTGTGAACAGTTGTGAATGTTGGATTTCTCTAGAACAGAACAGAATCGATGTCTTTAAATGGTTTTCCAAGTTAACACACATTTTACAATGAACAGAAAAGTGGTAATATGAGCATGTACTTGAGGTCCAGTGATGGTCGTAATATATGGACAGTGCTGTAATGGTTTGTTTATTAAACATATGCGAATAGAATGAAAACTAATGTTAAATAAGTTTTAACACTTGTGTTAAGGTGTAGTTACATTCTGCTTTGAGGAATAGCAGACACACAAACAGTAACTAAAACAAGGATTAATGCATTTACTGCAATTTATCCGCAGGTGAATGTTGCAACACAGTGCGACCCAGAAGAGGTGATCGTCCTGTCTGATTCTGACTGACCTGACCTGACCTGACTGATCGTTCATCAGTATACCTCTTCTTCTGGCTGTGCTAGAGCCTGCCAATGTGAACTTCTTTTGGAAGCAGAGAAGCAAAGCTTAATTGTGAAGCACTTTTACATTGAGCCACCACTCTACCATGCCAGTATCTTTTTAACACATGGCACTGCCCAGGTGGAACAGCAACATAAAATCAGGGTCTTCAAAAGATTTTTTTGTTTTTGTTTTTTTTAGTAAAGTTTTAATTGTAAAAGACTATTTAGATAAATTCTTTTTGGAAAGCTTGTGCATCCAGGTGATATTTTTAACTTCATAACCTATGTAATTGGGGAAAAAAGGCGAGGCATTTTTTGTGGCTTTCTTTACAAACTCAATAAAAGGGTATTTTTTGTGTAAACTGAGGTTTGTCAGGCATGACCATAATGCAAAAAAATTAAGCACATACAAATCCAATTTTAATTTGCAGGGTCACATAAAAACCCCCATTACTGATAAAAGAAAATGTTACACCCAATCTTATAAACCAAGCAGTTACAGCGGTGTCCTCCCAGGGTGTCATCTTAAGGCACTAACATTCATAGAGGAAACTTCTCAGACAGTTGCCTTGTAATTTATTTTTCTCATGTAACATGGCTAAAAGATAAAAACTACTCCCATAAAAACAAAATTTTGAAAATATCTGATTAAAGAAATTCCTCAAAACTGCCTTCAGATTAGTATAAACAAAACCACAAGTAAAAGCTTTTTCAATAATTTATTCAACAAATATAACAGTTGCATTATTCTTCTGAGAGGAAATAAGTACACCCTTGGCCTTAGAAACTAGCATTGCTGCCTTATAACATCTTGTAGACATTTTCTGTGCTTGTCCACCAGTCTGAAGCTGAATTTTTGTAAATTTCTATTTGCAAGATGTTAGGGGTTTTTCTATTTTTCTATTTTCTAGAGTTAATGTCTTTTGTTCCCAATATGCTAATGTGACAAAATGAAGTATACAAAGTGTGACCAAGTAACTTTCCCCATAGATTTTACAATATAATGTAACTACCAAACTAGTCCTTTCTAATTTGAATGTTGTATTGATTTGTTTTTAACCCAAAAGTAGCGGTACTCCAGGATAAAGATGGAGAGCATCCAAGTTACGCACCACAGGATCACCACAAAACAATGAAACGTTATTTGGTTTGATCGTGTATCTGGGCTTAAATATTACTACCTGAACTGGGGCGGACTCTTCCAGAATGGCACACATTTAATCAGCAAACCTTCTTCCCACAACTCACATTGATGTTCCATCCTAAATTAGTTGCACTACCTGAGACACTTGTGTGGGTTCTAGACTCTGTCTCCTGCTACCACTAGAGTGAAAGCACCGCCAGCATTCAAAAGTGACCAGAACATCAGCCAGAAAGCAGAGGAACTGAGAAGTGTTCTGTGGTCTCCACCTGCAGAACATCCTTTATTGGTGATGTGTTGCTAATTGTATATTATTTCCACCTGTTGTCTGTTCCATTTGCACAACAGCGTGTGTCATTGATGGTCAATCAGTGTTGCTTCCTAAGTGGACAGTTTGATTTCACAGATGTGTGATTGACTTGAAGTTACATTGAGTTGTTTGTGTTCCCTTTATTTATTTATTTTTAGCAGTATACATACATATGTATTATTATTTTATTATCCTTTATAGTCCCACAAGTGGGAAATTTATTCTCTGCATTTAACCCATCACACGTGCACAAGTGGAGCAGTGAGCTGCTGTCAACAGAGGTGCCTGGGGAGCAGTGAAGGGGGACGGTACCTTGATCAAGGGTTCCACTGCCCTGCATATTTTATATATATATATATACACACACACACACATGCAAACAAAGTGGTAAGAAAAATTATGGTAACCTGTTTTACGTTAATTGGCCATAAAATGTGAACTGATCATGGGTAATTACAAAAAAGTGCTTAAAATAACAAAATCTGATCTTTTTATGTCTTTATTGAGAACAACCATAAACAACTATTGCTAGTGGAAAAAGTATATGAACCTCAAATAAGCTAATTGGAGTCAGACATACCTGGAGGCAGAGCTACTTTGACTGACAAAAAAAACATTTTGTGTTTACTCCACCAAAGAATATGCTTAGATGAGCCATTCCTCTGCCAAAAAGCGTACAGAGGATCTACAATCAAAAACTGTTCATTTACATAAAGCTGGAAAGGGTTACAAAGACTTTAGAAGTTCAAACGTTCAAAACAGCAAACCACCTACAAATGGAGACACTGTGGGACTGTGGCTACTCTGCCAAGAAGTATGCGCACAACAAATTCTCATGAGGTAAAGGAAGAAGCCCAATTGAATAATTGGAACTGGTTAACCTCTGTGTTCATGAGTCTTAAGTGTGTAAAACATTGAACAAGCCGAGTGTCTAAGGCAGAACACCATGAAGGAAACTGCTGCGCACTAATGCACATTTGCAAAAGAGCACGCCGATACTCCACAGCAGTACTGGCAAAACATTTTGTGGACTGATCACATCTGGCACAAAATGGGCACCGCATATCATATAAACATCATCCCAACCCAAGTATGGTGGAGGAAACACCACGATGCCTGCTTTGCTGCTTCAGGGCCTTGCCAGTTTGCAATCATTGAAGGGAAGATGTAGTCTCAAGTGTATGGAAAAAAAATATTTAGGATAATGTGAAAACATCTGTATGTCACCGGAAACTCTAGAAGGCGGGTGATGCAACAGGACAATTATCCAAAACACAGGAGCAAGTGCACAACAGAATGGCAAAAAACATTTTCGAAACAATTTCCCCCCGGGGATCAATAAAGTTTTCTGATTCTGAAAAAACAAAAACAGTTATTAATTCCAAGGGTCCACATACTTCTTCTAAATAAAGACATAAAAGATGAGAATTTGTGTTATTTTAGGCACAAGTTTTTTTTCTTGTCACTGTGTGTGTGTGTATATATATATATATACATACACACACACACACACACACACACACACACACAGAGAGATACAAAATGCAGTTTATTTTATTTACTTAATAGGACAGAAAACATGACCACTGCAACACACCTATATTTCTGCATTTTGATGTAGACGGAACTACCACACCTATTCGGTGTAAATTAGAAATCAGCTCTTCAGTTTGCTGTTAGTAGCATGATTACAATCAAGCAGTTAACAAAATCCATGTTCTGTAATTCAGATTAATCACAACTGTAACTTAAAACAGAGCTGCAGGGATTTCATGTGTCGGGACAATATGAATTTTGACATATCTGGTATCATCTAACCACTTCAGCTACGGCCAAACTTCTACTAAGGTCAGAAGTGACACACCCACTGATATAGGCCTTAATATTTAAAAAACGACTGAAATCTGCATTACACGTTTTAAATCAAGCTATACTGTAAAGCAGCCTTCTTTGAAATATTGTTTCTGTAACTTAATCAATGCTTAGAAAAAATAGTCTCCCGTTTCTATTTATATTGGAAAAAGTCTAATTTATAAAACATCATCTAAAATATGGAAAATAAAAGTAAGATTTATGGCAATATATTCCAAATGCTTTTACTTGGAATTGTCCTTTACTCCACATTTTTATCTACACATTTAAAGCTCTGTAAGTCAATTTCAAATTATGACAAATCTTTTCGATTACCTTCACAGAAGGGAAACCTCAAAATTACAGCCAGTTCTGCTTTTAACTCTTCACGTCTGTCCTGTCAGAAAGCCCTGTGCTTAAAAGAATTAAAGACTTGATGGGCAACTGTCAGTTTGATGATTCCAAATAGATAAGTTAGGACCTGGAATGCAAAGCATTATTTTTTCTAAACAGAATCGATAATTCATACTTTCATTCCGTTGACAAACCAAACATTTAACAAGTAAAATGTGCACAATTTCAAAAAGATCATAATTGACTGGATGTTCAAAATAGGTGTGTGCTACCAATCTCCCCCTGGGCCAATTCCAGTGAAGTACCTACATAATATTTAAACAATGTAACTACAAATGTGGTTGGAAGTGAGCGGAATAGTTCTGTTCTAGAGAAAGTTGAAAAATAATGGTGATAGAACCAGGCATATGAGGCATATAAAAGTTATTATGCAAAATAGTTACTGTACATGCTGCCAGATTCTTATGATTGCTTTAATGATGAGAAGGTTTTGGTATAAAATGGTTTTAATCCTTTAATGGTAGACCAGTACATTCATGGAGCTAGAAGGCAAATAGTAACCAACGTTTTTTTTTCTTTTTAAAAGTAGCATTATTTTACCATTAACAGCATTATACATAGACATTATATGTATAGGTGCACTGGTGTTTTTGGATAGTGAATAAAATCGCTGTTTTTACATTGAAAGCCCTGGTCTGATCAACACCACTGTAAAAAAAAACCTGTAAACTTCTCATCAATGCATCAGATCACAACACATAATTCATTTGTTTACATTAACATTTCAATTACGTATTTAAATAGGACTAATATTAACTTCCTCTTTCCAGTTTACATGATCTTCATTGAAACATTTTAAACTGGACTAGTGAGATTATGAAGATTAATTTCGGTTGTGAGACTTTTGCCACAAAGCTGCAGTGGTTGGTAGTGTTGCGTGGATTGTGTGCATGTGCTTTACTGAGGAAAAAAAACATGTCCAACTTCAACCTAACTTGTAATGAAGACATTTTTACCTTGTTTATTTTTTAAAAAGATAAAGGGTTGCAAAGTGGCCTAGGTGTTAGTACAGAAAAAGCCAGAAAAGGATTTATCGTCAAAGGTCAACTATGAGCCGCTTAAATGCAACATGCTAAAATCAAACGTTCTTGCACTACTCACAGAAAATTTGGTATATTTAGCTTTTGGGTGAAATTTATGTGGAAAAAATTAAACAGTGATATCATATTATGAAAGTAGGTAAGTAGATGCATGCAATGATGATTTCCTCATCTCAACCAATTTATTGATGCTGAAACAAAAGCCAAAAAGTGGCGAGTTTACCACATCAAAAAATGTCAACGTCTCAATAACGTGCCATGTGCCCTTGAGCGTTAATTACAGCTTAATGACGACGTCTCATGCTGTTTTGGTCGACTGCTGATGCATGGCGTCCTGCTCCTCTTGAAGGGCATCATTGAGCTTCATTGAGTTACAAGCCTCTCCATGGCAACACAGCTGATAGAAAACCTATGGGATACACGTCTGAAGAAAATGCCACTACATTGGAGGTTCCCCAGTCTCCAGCAGCCCAATGATGCAACCTCGATGAGCTTGTGACATCCATCACCTGGTCTTCAGTGTGGGTGTGGCAAAAGTGCATCCACTTCTATGTCTTTCTGTGACTCGTCCAGTCTCTCTGTATCTCTGTTGCCCTGCTGATGACTCTCTGAGACACTCTAAGCTCAGTGGTCACTTCTGTCTGAGAACATCCTGTTTGAAGCCTCTCAATGGTGAGGTGCTGTTGATCATACCTCACAATCCATTTCCTAGTCACTTTTATTCTACTGCACTTTGTAATGAATTTATGACATTTTTTAATGACAAAATTATTAATATACATTTGCAACTCCCCTTCACAACAAACACTCAATATGTACACCCACCGGTTATTACTACCACTCCATTTTCCACTCTTTCTTCTTTTGAACTTCCATCTGATATCCAGCTGATATCTCTGTACTTATTCATAACTCTGAACCTTCTACCTGTAAATTTGAACCCATGCCCACACAACTGGTAAAAGCCTGTATGCCCTCTCTTTCTTCAAATATAACTGACATTATTCATTCCTCCCTAACATCTGGTATTGTTCCATGATCCTTAAAAACAGCTGCAATAACTCCCATTCTTAAAAAAAACTGGCGCTGATCCTAATATTATCAGTAACTTTCGTCCAATCTGAAATATCCCATTTATTTCAAAAATCCTTGAAAAAGTTTACGCTTACCTCAGCAATAATAATATGCTCGAGACATTTCAGTCTGGATTTCGGCCCTAATCATAGTACAGAGACAGCCTTAGTAAAAGTCACAAATGATCTACTAATGTCTGCTGATTCTGGGCTTTTAACAATCCTGGTCTTACTTGATCTAAGTGCGGCTTTTGATACAGTTTTACACAATATTCTCCTCAACCATCTAGAATCCATTGGCATTACTGGTATTTCGATTGCCTGGTTCACGTCATATCTCACTAATCAAACAGTTTGTACAACTCAAAAACTATTGCTCGCAGTCCTGTCCTGTTACTAGTGGCGTTCCTCAAGGCTCTGTGTTAGGTCCCCTTCTTTTTATAATTTATCTTTTCCCACTTGGCGACATTTTAAAAAATTTGGTGTACATTTTCATTGTTATGCGGATGACACACAGTATGTTCCCACCCTCATCCCTCTTAGATTGCCTACAAGAAATAAAAGTATGGTTTTCCTCCAACTTAACAATGATAAGACTGAGGTTCTCCTCATAGGTTCTAAAACTCTTTCTAAGTGTAATAAATGTAACATTATTATCGATGGCTCACCAGTTGTTCCTTCCCCTCAGGTTAGGAACTTGGGGGTTATCCTAGACGGCACTGTGTCATTCGCGACTCAGGTAAATAACGTTATTCGTTCGTCATATTTTCATCTTCGCAATTTTGCTCATCTATGTCCTTCCTTTACTCAAGAAAGTACTACTGCCATTCTTGTTCATGCAATGGTTACCTCCTGTCTTGATTACTGCAATTCTCTTTTATCTGGTCTCCCTTGCAAGCTCCTCCAAAGACTCCAACTGGTCCAAAACTCGGCTGCATTGAACACATAACTCCTATTCTTCAACCGCTTCACTGGCTCCCTGTTCAATTCCGTATTGACTAAGATTCTTCTTCTGACTTACAAAGCTCTTCATAATCTTGCTCCTCCTGATCTCTTATACATATACACTCCTGGTCGCACCCTCAGATCCTCAAATTCTGGTTTACTTGTTACTCTTTCTGCTCGTTTAACTACTATGGTTGCCAGAGCTTTTAGCCGTGCTGCCCCTCGTCTCTGGAACTCCCTTCCTGAACACATGCGTACTATTAATTCCTTTTCTACTTTTAAATCACCTCTAATGACTCATTTGTTTAGATCTGCTTTTTCTACATGATATTGGCAGCATTGATTGATTTATATTTTAGTATTTTATTGTTTGTATATCTTTAAATGTACAAACGTTTGTACTTCTTGTTTTTTTATGATGTAAGGTGACCCTGAGTGTCATAAAAGGCGCCCATAAAAATAAAATGCATTATTATTATTATCATTTGTTAGGCATCGTCTTAATCTCATGATGTAAAAATGTGAACAGCATGATGAGCAGGACTTTAAATACTAATTCTGATTGAACCAGGAAATGTATTGGTTGATTCATGAACAGAAAGTAGTACTTAAACATTGAACACTTCTGCACTCAAAAATTTAGGGAAGGTCACATTAATATCACCTGTAAAGGTTACAGCGCATTTTGGGTTCATCCTGAAATTCCACCCAAAAGCCAAATATCCTTAACTTGTGAGTAGTGTATATTCATAGCATTTTCTGATGAAAAGCCCACACAAAAGAAAAGATCATTTTTAATATAATGCACCCCAGTAACTCTACTACATAAACACAGGGTATCACTATGTGCATCTTTTTAGAAGTTTGATCTAATTAGTTTCTTAGCAACTATCAAATAATCAAATACACAGGTTGCACATTTTTTAATGACAGCAGCCTTTGACAAACTGGAACGAGAAAGTCCTAAACAACCTTTATGGCCAACATATTTAGAATCTATTATGGAAATAGAACAAATTTCCTACCATGTACCATCATAATACAACCTACTGGAACGTATGGCACTGTGAGATTAGAGTGGAGAAATATCCTGTACTATTGAGGCAGATTGTGTACAACAGTGGTTGACATATCTGAAGTCAGAATAATGCTAATCTGCACTCTGATAGTCACCATAGCAGCCTACTCAACACTTTTTACTACACGAGTAGAAGTGCTTTAATAATGGTCACTTGATATGGATTCTTTCCTAATCTCATCATATGGCACATGCACTATACCACACAAAATTGTTACAATGTTAAAATAATAAAATTATACAGATGGTCCCTTTCAATTAGTCGGAGATTACAAGATAATACTTTCCCTATTGAAGGGATCGAGATGCTAGACATTACTCAACTAATTTATAAGCTTAAGTGACACTACTTTCATCAACACTAACTTCACCAACCTCTTCCCCACATCCACTATGGCTTACCCCCATCCCAAGAACACCAGACCCAAGACCATACACCCCACTTTGGGCATTTATTCCTAAAATAGGACCAGGTACTGCCATGGTCAAACACGGAACTCCACTGCTATTAGAGTTGTGTGGAGACAAAACTGGAATTCCACTTCTACCAACACTTCCTTGAGTACCTTCATTGCCTGGGGATTGATGGTGATGAGGAGAGGAGATGACAGACCCTTCTGATCCTCGTGCCTCACTAGTACCTCCCATCCCATTGCGCCTCTCACAGTGGGAGCGGTGCCTCATAAAGCTATCACGCCACATAAACTTCTTCCCACAGCCATGGCAGTCATAGGGCTTCAAACCTGTGTGCGTCTTCATGTGCTCCGTGAGGTGGTGCTTCATCTTGAACTTTTTCGCACAGACTGGACAATGAAAAGGCCGCAAATCGAGATGCATGTTGATGTGACGGTCTCGCATGCTCTTGTGGGTAAACCTTTTCCCACAATGGCACATGAAAACTTTGCCTGTGGTGCCAGCTCCACTGCCATCTAAACCCTCTAATCCACCATCTATTGTGCCTTGGCCAGACAAGTGGACTGCTCCATGCTCCACGTTTCCTTTTAAAGACACTCCAGACAAACCTCCTGAAACACCTAATGTAGGAGAGGAGTCCAGAGACTGGTTGTATAGAAGGATCTGATTGCCTTGCATGTCCAGTGGGAAGAGCTGGGCTCTAGCAGCGGCAGACTGAACTGAACCCAATAAGGCAGAAACTGCCCGATTGCTGTTCTGGTTTGGGTTTTCAAGAGGATGCTGTGATGTCTGGTCCATCAACCCACTTTCAAACTTGAGGTAGTCTTCAGAAGATTGGCAGAAGTCAACCTGTGAAATCAGGAGTTATTACAGATAATCAAAATCATTACGTAAAAGCAAAATGAAGAATTCTAGGACTTACCTGCGTTTCCATCTCCTCCCTGCTGCTGAGGTCTGCAGATAGGGTCCTAACATTAGAAATATTAAAAGTCCTCTCTCTCTCTCTTTCCCTGGCGATCTCAAACTCCTGATCCTCTTCATCTTCACCACCTTCCTCTCCTGAAACTACAATGAGGTCGTCATCCCTTGAGCGCTCGGTTTTGACCACCACCCATTGCTTACGAGGCATAATGCTTGGCTGACTATACGTGGGACGCTTTTGTGGTGGAGAAGCCTCCCCGTCTTGGTAGGAGGAAACTACGAAACTGTCACTCTCCCCCATTTCTTGATCAGAGACAGGAATGGATTTCTTCCTTCTGCTGCTTCCTCGTTCCTGTTTTCTGGGATACAATAGTTCATCATCATCTTCCTCATCCTCCTCCTCAATTAGAAAAGCCTCCTCCCGACTAGATGGCATACAGTAGTTGGGAGTAACTCCATCTCCGGCTGCTCCAGCAGTCACTATGGTCCCTCCGAAATGAGCATCTTTGGGACTAAAGTAGTTTGTGCTGCTAGGGGACTGACTTTCACTCACTGAGGGACGATTTGGATGCGGCACCATCGATTCATTGTCTCCTCCGTTGCTATAGGCATCCTTGTTAGCGCTGCTGCTGCACCCAGAATTCTCTGTACCTACACCCTGCGGTCCACTGGATCCTCCCTTGCACTCTTTGAGTAATTCTGTGCATTTGTCCACAATATGCCACATCTGGAGCACGCTCCCAACAGTGAGGTAGTTAACAATGTCTTCACGCATCATCCGGAGCTGTCCCGTGTAGGCACAAGTGAGGACGCTCTCAAAAGCCAGTGGATCCATGACAGCCGGGATGGTCACCGTGGACATGTTCTTCAGCAGCACCTACCAAGCACAGACACTGTTAATATTCAGACTGCACTTGATTCCATATAAAATCTGTTCTCATACAGCTGCACGTTAGTGATCCTGGAAGACTAGTCCAGCGCAGTTTGGTATATTCTTGCTCAACAGTAAAGTGCAATATTCATATTCTATTTCTCTTTCTGTTCCTGTGCAATATTTCTTGTCTTTCCTACACCGTTTACACTTTAACATTTTTCATACTTCACTTCTGTATTATTATATATACATATTTTTTTTTTGTATTTATTCATTTTTTTTGTCTTATTTCATCTTACCTGTAACTTTCTAAAAGAAACTTCGTACTTATTGTTTTTCTAAGTTCTCTGTTTGCTGTCTTTTCTGCCATAACGCTGTGAAATTTCCAACTATATATATATATATATATATAAATCTAAGTTACTAAACTAAGCAATTAAAGATTTTTCAAAGTCTTCTTTAAAATGTAATCCTACAAAGATGTGATTTCTGGTGAAAAATAAATTAGGACACCTCCACCTTTATTCCCAATTAAATCACACATCAGATGCAACATTACTCAACATTTTGAAGAGAATTTAGTTTGGTTTGCTCCTGACTGTTAATGCGAGAGTGATTCAAGATTCAAGATTCAAGAGGTTTTTATTGTCAATACAGCCATATACACAGTACACAGTGTATTGAAATAGCGTGTCACGCAGCCCCCCCCACCCTGGTGCATTGCAAAGAAGATAAAAATATAATATCACCACTGAGGCCTTCAGAAAGAAGAGTGTAGCAGCTGATGGATCTCGTAAGAGATTTAAAAAGAATTTGCAATCAGCCATTCCACAGTCTGAAATATAGTCCACTCCAAAACATCTGCCAACATGTCCAAGCAAGTTCACCCTGATTGCAGCTGGTGTCCAATGTGGTGGAAGTAATGGAGGTAGAAGTGTCATGGTGTGGGGGTGGTGTCCTGATCAGCTCACCATCATACAATCCACCAACTTTTTCCTCAGTTAGAAAACACATTTTTGTTGCTATAATTTGTTTAATTAATACAGTGAGGTTAATTTTTATTGTTTACCTGCAACTAAATCACTTTGTTTCCGAAAGTGAACATTTCTTAATAAAAATTGAATATTTAATGGGAAGTCCTAGCGTTTTCACGACTTTACTTTTTTGTTTTTTTTGTGACTTTTACGCTACAATTGTAACTTGTATTTAATCAAATGGCTTTTTATGTTTTTATCTGCCAAACTGTACTGATCAGGACTTTATTTTCTGAGGAAGCTGCATCACCAGCAGCTCCACAAACAGATACAGTGTCAGTGGTACGAGCCAGTCTACATCGCACGAGTACTGACTCCTCCCTGGTGGCACTGTTCTGGGTTTAATCATAGGACTTCATAAAGGGCACACACGTAGCGGTCACTGCCAAGTCTTGTGAGCATATTAACCCTGGTTCTAAGCATTGTGTCAGTTTTTAATTTTCTGTATTGATCCTGTTGGATTTTGACTATGCTTGTGATCCTGACCTCGTTTTTTGGATGCCTACGATGATGATGTTCCTGTTGACTCGGGCTGGTTGCGTCTGTGCACTTCCTCCCAGTAAACTGTTCTCACTTTACCTGCATTTGTTCCCCAAATATACTAGCTGTACTAGTACTTTGTGAGGGTGAGGTGAGGGTTGTTAAATCTGTAAATATGACAATGGGGTTGTTTTTTTTTTTTTATCCTTATGTTCTTTCAGTTGCATTTCTATAGGCTGGGCAGCACATTTCCACAATTTATTCTACAGATTCTACAATCAGTCAGTAGGCTTCAGAGGTTCCAGAGTCATTAGGTTCTATAAGTGGGAACAGTGCATTAAAACATTAAAAATCTAAGTGTACTTTTGTTACTTGAATTTGAAGTTGAATTTTTAAAAACACTGGCTGCATAACTTTAACTTTTAATAGAGTAAAATTTGACCTGGATACTTCTCAATAACTCAATGTGCAATAACTGACTGTATCACTACCAGCCTGGACATAATGTACAATATCTACGCTGCTAATGCCTTATTATTTATATTCCTTACTGTATTGATTACAAATTACAGTTTCTAAATCAGTATCTTTCATTCACACTTACCATCTTACCACTTTTATCTATATTTTGAATCTTACTCAGCGTGTTCTTTTATCTTATATATGTAATATTTCCATGTGTAGTCACTGCGTAAGCAATTTCCTCCAGAATAATAATTTTTTTTTCTGATTCTGATTCAAAAATACAAAATTCAAATCACCAGTTAAAACAGAGTTTGTGTTTCAATCAGACAAACCCCCCAATGTGCTGGGCTCTGGTCTTTCAGGACCTTAAATAATTACACCTGCTGTAAACAATTAAAAAAGTCACATGACTTAATGTCTGGAGTCCCATTATCCATAAAAAGACAAACCTGGTCATGGAAGTAAGGTGAGGATGCAGCCAGAACACAGCGATGGGCTTTGAACACTTGGCCCTGCACGTGTATGGAGAGGTCACACAGCTGCCCCTCCTCCCTCTGTCGGTTAAGGCTTTTCAACACAGAGGTCTGAACATCTGGGAAGCACACCTGCACCTCTGGCCCAGCAGACACTCCAGAGGTGCCGTCATAACTGTTCTCCACTGCTGCCGACTGCATTCCTTTAAGAGGAATAAGGAAAAAACTAAAAATGATGATGATTCAATGGTGCAGGAACATATTTGTATATAAAAATCTCATAAGTATTTTAACAGCCACAC
The DNA here is from genome assembly GCA_037576955.1 of Lepidarchus adonis. Taxonomy (NCBI): domain Eukaryota; kingdom Metazoa; phylum Chordata; class Actinopteri; order Characiformes; family Lepidarchidae; genus Lepidarchus; species Lepidarchus adonis. Next base: position 89,447 of record JBBIGC010000137.1, read on the forward strand.
ATCCAGTTAAGACTCATTTCTGTGTCTTTATGCAAAGTGAGAAAAGAGGCACAGTTCTAACAAACAGCTGATTGTGAAGGTTCTTCTTTCGCCCCTAAAACAGCTCGGAATCATCGAGACTGGGGTAAAATAAATGTTAGCATGTTGGGCTCCCATGGATCGTGCTGCTTTGTCCAGGACATCCCACAGAATTTGACATTTGCAACATTTTGTACAGTGTGGCAGCGAACATCATCAACTTGATTTACAGAGCACTGTTGCCATGCGGAGCTGCACTACATACTTGCCGGTGCCACAGGTCTCCTAGCGCATCATAGCCCAGACCTTCACACTGCCTCTGCTGGCTTGCCTTCCTCCCTTAGGACATTGTGGTGCCATCACTTTGCCAGGGATGAGATGCGCATGTGCCCGGCTGTCTGTAGAAGATAAACAAAGACATGCTTTACCCCACAATGCCACCGCTCCTCCTGCCCTTCCTCTCTGCAGTGGACAGGGGCATCATTTACACACTGACCCGTCTGCAGCTTCACAGCCCCATATGCAACAACTTTTAAAAATCATAATCAGCTTTTTCAGCAGTTTGTGCTACAAGTAGCTCTTCTGTGGGATGGGACCAGATGGGCTAGCCTTTCCTGTGTGCATCAATGAGCCTTGGGCACCCATGAGCCGGTCATCATTTTTTGGACCACTTTTGTTAACCGCTGCACACCAGAGTGTTTTTTCACAGCCTTTAGTGTCCAGCTCCGGTCCTGGAGGCCAGTTTCCTACACAGTTTGGCAATTTCCCTGATCAAGCTCACCTGGTACAACTCACCTGTTAATTACCAGGTTCAGGGAGTGTGTTTGAGGAAGGAAACTACCAAACTGTGCAGGACACTGGCCTCCAGGACCCACTTTGGACACTCCTGACTCAGATCCACACACTTGCTCATTTAACCTGTTCAACTGCTGCATAATAAAACAGTAAGTGTTCTTATGATGTGATTCTAAATCGATTATTTTAGCCAACAATACATCATTTTTGCAAAGTTGCGATTCAGGTCAATACTGGGGTCTACGTCAATATGAAATGTCACACAATGTGTTCAATTTCCATGAACTTTCATGCAAACAGGTTAGAATCTGAACATTATGAAACGTGAAATACAGCAATGGTTGTAAGCAAAAGCACCTAAAATATATGATACGTGTTCGATACTGTGCTGTATCTTCTTGCCACTGTGAAAAAGTTAAAGGCTGGTCTTTAACAACTTATTACATGAACCCCATACATATTTTGCAAGAGAGACTGGTTGTCTAAAATATACCCCTGTCCGGTATTCAAAAATAAACAGAACACTCAATTCTTGAAAGTGCATTTAAGTTGGTGACAAATAATTGTTTATATTAATAAATGCACAAATAAAGCAATCAATTATTAAATAATAATTAATAGCAGCAGCACTAAAACATAACCAGCAGCATTATCTAAAACACTGCCACAGAATCAGTACAGAAGACCATTTCCCATTTCACCAGTGGACGTCTTAAAATGAACTAGGCTGTTTTCAGACCCTGTGTAGTATTGAGTAATTATTAATGCACGAGGACATACCTGGATCTCCAGTCTAGCAATACCCAACACTCACACATCTGTATCCAGAACATTGATCTACTTCAGCTACTGACACTAGTGCCCACACCTCGGGCTCCTGAGTGTCTTATTGCTACGAGCTGGCCCATCCTAAACACGGCGTGTGCTAATGCCGATCAACCATCTGATTGGGTCACAAGCCTTACCCCCGAAAAATATTTTTCAGGCACCAAATCGAGGATACAGCAAAAGCTCCATTTCCTCTCGGACTGTGTAACGTTAAGAAAATGGTGGCCCACCAGGGGAAAATATTCGATTTGCAAGCCTTCACCAACCGCTTCCCTCATTACCTTTAAGAAATCCCAGACACGCAGACTCCGCCGACAGAAAATGCAGCGCAAGGACCCGTCTGTCTGGCACTGTCGTCATGGCAACAATTGAGGAGCAAATATTTTTTGCTTTAGGTTTCTTACATTGGAAGTACAGAAAAATATATAATGCCAAAATTAAACGCCAACTAAACAGTAATAAATAAATAAATAAATAAATAAATGAAAATAAGTTTGAATACATTGTTTTAAGTCAGGCGTTTTCTCTAACTACCACAGTATTCTGGACGCTCGTTAGGCTTTGCAAAGATGCGCACTTTACCTTAAAAGAAAAGCCACGAGAACCTTCCAAAATCATGAATTAACGGTCATCACCGTCGGTGGCAAGGTTACGGGCACCCAAGACTCACTGTAATATATGGGGCATAAAAGAGAACCTGTCTGGTCCGATTCAAAGAGCAGCTCCTGTTCCACAAAATGTGTGTGATGGCTGATAGAAAGGTGTCAGAAAAAAAACTGCACCACAGTCAAAGCTGTTTGGGGTATAAGAGACATATACACTATTGTGTAGGTGGTGTTAATTTTGTGTCTGACTTATACAAAGCATGAACTTTCTTAATACATTAAATGAAATCATTATTTTATGCATATGACTTTTATTTATATCTATAAACCTCTCGCTCTATAAATATCTATCTATAAATCTCTCTCCATATATAAATATCTATCTATAACACTCTCTCTCTCTAAATATCTATCTATAACATACACTCTCTATATATAACTATCTATAACACTCTCTCTAAATATCTATCTATAACACTCTCTCTTAATAAATATCTATCTATAAATCTCTCCCTCTCTCTCTCTATAAATATCTCTATAACACACACACTCTAATTATCTATCTATAACACTCTCGCTCTCTCTATAAATATCTATAACACTATAAATATCTATCTATAAATCTCTCTCTCTTGCTCTATAAATATATATCTATAACACACTCTCTCTATAAATATCTATCTATAACACACTCTCTTTTAATCTCTCTCTCTTAATAAATATGTATCTATAAATATCTATCTATAACACTCCCTCTCTCTCTATAAATATCTATCTATAACACACTCTCTCTATATATAAATATCTATCTATAAAACTCTCTCTATATATATAAATATCTATCTATAACACACTCTCTCTCTATATAAATATCTATCTATAAAACTCTCTCTCTCTATATATAAATATCTATCTATAACACACTCTCTCTATATATAAATATCTATCTATAACACACTCTCTCTATATATAAATATTTACACACGTGGACAAAATTGTTGGTGCCCTTCAGTCAATGAAAGAAAAACTGCAAAATGGTCACAAAAATAACTTTAATTTGACAAAAGTAATAATACATAAAAATTTTATGAAATATAACTAATAAAAGTCATACATTTCTTTTCAACCATGCTTCAACAGAATTATAAAAAAAAATAAACTCATGAAACAGGCATGGACAAAAATGATGGTACCCCTAACTTAATATTTTGTTGCGCAACCTTTTGAGGCAAATCACTGCAATTCCTGTAACTGTCAGTGAGACTTCTGCACTTCTCAGCAGGTTTTCTGTCTCACTCCTCATGAGCAAACTGCTCCA
>JBBIGC010000137.1:127955-145455 GCA_037576955.1 Lepidarchus adonis
GTTTGAAGGTGTGGACAGGTGTCTTTTATACTGATAACGAGTTCAAACAGGTTCCATTAATACAGGTGACGAGTGGATGATAGAAGAGCTTCTTAAAGAAGTAGTTACAGGTCTGTGAGGGACAGAAATTTTACTTGTTTGTATGTGACCAAATAACTCAGTGAGGCCCACCTGTACACAATGAGATGCCGAAGCCTTTTTAAACTGAAATTATTATTACTGATAATTAATAATAATAATAATAATAATAATAATAATAATAATAATAATAATAATAATTTTATTATTTAGTAATTTATTTATATTCTGTTATTGCAGTCTGTTATTACTATCCAGTGTCAATCAGAGGAGGATGGGTTTCCCTTCTGAGCCTTGATTCCTCCTTGATTTTCCTAGCCACTGTCGCCTTTGCCTTGCTCATTAGGGGCTCGGACACAGATTCTATAAAGCTGCTTTATGACAACTGCTTTCTTACAAAGTTGTAAAAACCTCTATGAAATTGACTTGATTTGCCTTGGCACTAATTTGCATATTCTTTATTCGGTAATTAAACTCTGTCACCTATTCATTTTGTGTCAATTATAAATACAATTTGCTGTAATCATATGTACTGTTTTTTTTCTTTTAATCAGTTTCAGTGACATTTTTTCAAACAGTAGAAAATTTGCTCTCTTTAAAACAAGGGGGGGGAAGAAAAAAGACATAAAATAAGGCCTAATCTTTAGTATCCATATTGGTTTACTGTTTACAGTGGAGAAAATAATTATTAGTGTATCATTTTAATGTTTAGTTTTAACAATGACAGATAGAATATCATAAAGAAAATCCAGAAATCATATTATCAAAATATATACATTGATTTGCATTTCATTGAGTGCCAACCATTAAAAGTTCTGGCTTCCACAGACTACTTAGATACTCCTAATGTCAACTCGTCATCCACATTAAAGACAGCTGTCCACAGACTCCGACCTCTCCACCAATAGGCAAGACCAAAGAGCTGTCTAAGGATGTCAGGAACAAGATTGTAGCCCTACACAAGGCTGGAATGAGCCAAAAACCACAGACAAGAAGCTGGGTGAGGGGGAGACAACTGTTGGTGCAATTGTTGAAAATGGAAGAAACACAAAATAACCATCAATCGACCTCGGGCTGGGGCTTCACGCAAGATCTCGCCTTGTGGGGTGAGGATGATCATAAGAAAGGTGAGAGATCAGGATAGAATTACACGGGAGGTGCTTGTTAATGATTTCAAGTCACGAAGAAAACCATTGGTAACACATTGGTCCTCTAATGGATTCAAATCCTGAGGTGCCTGCAAAGTCCCCCTGCTCAAGAAGGCACATGTGAAGGCCCGTCTGAAGTTTGCCAATGAACACCTGAATGATTCAGATAGTGCCTGCGAGAAGGTTCTGTGGTCAGATGAGCCCAAAATTTATTTGGCCTCCACTTAACTTGTGTATTTGGAGTAAAGCAAATGCTGACTGTGAGAACGCCATCCCCACTGTCGAGCATGGAGGCAGAAACATTACACTTTGGGGGTGTTTCTCTGCTAAGGGCACAGGACAACTTCATCTCATTGACGGGAGGATGGAAGAGGCCACATGCCATAAAATCTGGAGTGACAACCTCCTTCCCTCTGCCAGGACACTGAAAATAAGTGGTGAATGGATCTTCCAGCACAACAATGACGTAAAGCATACAGCCAAGGCAACAATGGAGAAGAAGTACATTAAGGTGATGGAGTGACCTAGCCAGTCTCCGGACCTTAATATTACAAAAAACCTGTAGAGGGAGCTGAAGCTTCGAGTTGCCAAGCGACCGCCTCAAAACCTTAATGATTTAGAGCTGATCTGCAAATAGGAGTGGACCAATATTCTTCCTGCTATGTGAGCAAACCTGAATGGTCATGAACTGCAAGAAATGTCTAACCTCTGGTTTTGCCACCAAGTACTAAGTCTTGTTTTGCTATGTAATCAAATACTTATTTCACTCAATGAAATACAAATCAATTTATATATTTTATTTTAAGTGATTTTCTTGATTTTTTTTTGTTGATATTCTGTCTCTCACTGTCAATATAAACATACTGTATCAGGTTTCCAGAGTGGAAATCCATTGACATAGAGGAGAAAGACACTTGACACCAGGGTTCAGTTAGGAAATGGGATGTGGCTTGGTTCTGGATTTATTTACCTGCTTTGACAAAAGCTTCTGGAGGCAGAATTCACACTACATCTTTGCCCTGGAGTGTTCAGACTGATGGTGGCTGGTGGTTCACCTACTCATCACAGCTAGGGTGAGCACAGGCTTCCGCCATCAGCACACACACCAGGGCGCCTAGTAACACTGGCAAACTTTATCACAGTGACACAACTTCACCCTGGCACACAGAAACACTCAAACCCTCAAACAAAACCCCGTAAACCCTCACTCCCATGATGCCTTGCGGCCGGTGGAGCTGCAGCTTCCTCCCAACATCGCTACAATACCATAAAGAATTATAGACTGTTCATTTCTTTGTCAGTGGACAAACTAACAAAATCTGCAAAGGTTTCCTCCACTGTAAACCCAACCTCAGTAACATTTTTGTTATACAAATGTATAAGTTGAAATATGCCATATAGAAGTGGAGGCTTCTTCATTGCTACAGAAGTGAAATGATCTACGCAACAATATACAAATATATGTGGTAATATGTTTTTTGAAAACCCAGCCTTTTTGCCTTCACGCTCTATTTTTCAGACGCGGAGTGAGCACATCGGGTGTGCTACGGCATCTGGCAGCAACGGCGGAAGGACACATCGCACAGGGCGCACAGCGCATCGGCTCTTCAGCGTGAGAGTGGCGCGCGCACTCCAGCATCACCTCAGCGAGTCTGACGCTCGCGCTGTGTTTTACTTCATGACGGCCACGCCGTATCCGTTATTATAAATGATATCTTAGAGAAATAATCATTTTGATTCATTATATTTTCTATTCTTAAACAGCTGTTTGTGGGTGAAGGTTATTTTTCTCCCTGACGTCGACCCTCCATCTCCTGAGACACTGAGACACTGACTGCGCCAAAATGGGGGTAAGGAATCATTTTGAAAAATATTAACGTAAAAATAAGCGTTGTAAGAGTGGGAGTGCACTGTAAACCCCTGAACAATATTAATCCTCTGAGTCTTATCAAATGACTAAAAAACGACTCCGTTTCTGGATGCCTCACGACTGTTTAATAAGCGATGGCTCATATTCAGTCATAATGCGGAATCCAGCTCATAATTCATACCTGCAGACATGACTGTTATGTAAATGCTCACTTTGGTTGCAAAATTAGACTAATACGAATATAGAGAATATACCGTGTGTGTGTAATAAATGATTATAAGGGACAATCCGTCATGTCTTTGTCATGGAGATGTGAGGTAACACGTAAGGTTACTAAAATAAGCCTAGAATTCTTTAGGATAGTCCCGACAAGACAAGATATTATTCCTAATACGAAAGGTGAAGACTCCTGTTTGTGTGGGCATTGCCCTCTTTATACCTTCCTCGCTAAATAAATGGATTCGTGATGCCAAGTGAGTCCAAATGGTCGATAAAGGGAACAGAAAAGGGCTGGTGCAGACAACTGCGTCAAGATGGATGCCTGCTCCCCAGTTTCAGCACTGAACACTCATTCAAACTAATGTTAACACGTCTACCAAAGTGTGATGCCTTCACGTTCACATTATGAGCATGAAGATTCTGTGCTGAGTTTTCTTCCACACTTCCAGGATCATCAGCCGGATTGGTCAAAAGGTCAAATCCTGAAAAAGCAGAGATCTGGCGCATAGTGACCTTCTAACCAATTACAGTGTACTGAATAATATGAGATCCTCTTCTGTAAATGTCAGTTGGGCCAGTGGAGGGGCACGCATTCATTTCTCAGGGACTACGTTGAGGTGGAGGCTGGTCCGGCACAGTGGAAATTCCCAGTGCATATGCACTTATTAGCACCACAAGGGCGATGCTGAGTGGTTCATCAGAACAGACATTATATCAGTTAATAGCAGCTGCGTGCTGCAGAACGTCTGCTCATATAAAGCGGTGTTGTTCAGTAGTTTCTTTGATTTGTCGAGACGTAATGGTGGAATTCAGGGTGTGCTGTGTGTGTGATGGGGCAGTGAAGATTGTGATGGCGGGGGATGGAGATTGTGTCACCTTGAGGTGGCCTTAGCCAGTGGAGAGACTCAGGTGCAGCGTAGGGTTGAGGGTGGTGCGGCAGTAAGGAGAGAGGGTGATTCCGTCTAAGATGCCCTTGGGGCAGAGCTGTAAAAAGATGAACCAATCCAGGAGCTTTGGGGGAAACAGCGAGTGTCTACTGACAGTAATGAGCCACGGGAATCGTTTTTCACTTTCCGTGTTTTATCGGTTAATCCAATTTAAGACGAATGACTATGTGCTTTTTTCTCTGACGCTTTCATCCCCCAAACGTATCATTTTCTGCTCAGTCTTTTGTTTTAATGCACAAGTGTTACCGAGATGCATACAAATCAGCATATTACGCAATCTAAAGGAGGAGGTGTGTAGGAGCCTAGTAGGGTGCGTGTGAGAGAGAGAGAGAGAGAGAGAGAGAGAGAGAGAGAGATGAGTCAGAGAGGGAAGACGAGAAGTGTGATCATATATGGTTGTGTAAACCATTTTGTTCAATATCTCGCATCGACAGGACTGACTGTTCCCTGAGTGTGTGTGTGTGTGTGTGTGTGTGTGTGTGTGTGTGTGTGTGTGTGTGTGTGTGTGTGTGCGCGCGTGTGCGTGAGATGCAGTTTTCCACTACGTATGTCCCCCATAATGATTTTATGCCACAGCCCAGGGTCACCCAATCAATACCCAGGCTGTCATTCTACTCATTGATGACCTGGGAGTCGTGGTGATGTCATACGCTGTTGGACATCCTCCCAGTCTAACAAGAAATTTAATTTGGTTGATGCTCACAATAGTTATATCTATAGTTTTCTCTACTTCAGTGTTCAATTCATTTTCATTTTACTGGTCTTGACACCAGGATTACATCATCGAACAGCTCGTATTTAATGTTTCCAGATCCAGCATCTGTTAATACATTGTAAAATAAATGGCAGTAAGACACTGATAAGCTCTGATAAGGTGGAGAGCACTGTTGAGCCTTGACATAAGCTTGAATATTACATTCAAAGTCTACTGTCTACTCTCAGTCATGTCTACTATTAATATATTTTATACATTTGCATATTTCATGTGTTTTATTAACTGTTATAATACATTTTAATATATGTTCAGTAAGTATGAGTAGGCTAGCCACATTTATATAGTTATATGTACAGGAGGTGTATTTGATGATTATAGATATTAGATTATGTAATTATAAGTAAAACAATGTAGCGTGAAAATGAAAAAAGTATTTAGCTATTTAAGTATAGAGCAGAGTGTATGAGAGACTGAGTGGCACCTGAGTGGTATGGAGTGTCATGGTGCAGTGCAACACTTCTCTCTGTATTGTTCTTTCCTTTGGGTCAATGGGAAACACAAAAAGAGGGAATGGAGGTTCTCAAAAATATCTTCTGGAATCCAATTTCTCTTTTTTCATGTGTCTTCTGTATAATGAATATTTGTAATATTATTAATACATAAGGATATCATATCATCTCTCTCCTAACCACGAGTGTGCTGTTAGTTAAACTGAAATAAATGTGAGTCATCCGGCTAAAGTTGAACATCTGTCACCTTCCAGAAAGTTCTTTTATTGGTCTGGAAGGAAATAGCAGCAAATGGAGGTTGAAATAAAAGGACAGAATGGCTTGAGATGAATTCAGTGGATGCACTCAGAAGACTAAAGCATATAGGAAATAAATGTCAAATGCGAAGCACTTTGTTACTGCAGCTGTGCAGATAATACACATGCTGTTTATGGCAAATTAGTTCACAGATGGAGAAATGTGTTAAAGGATACACATATGACGGAAGAATGGAGAATTTCAGCTGAGAATGAACAAAGGAAGAGATGCACATCGAGAGTGAGACAGAGATGTAGATGTAGACTGTTCAGTGGGTTAATCCAAGCCGTAGTAAACAATCCTAATCCTGCGCTAATGTCACAGCCAGGACTGAATGAGGGAAGTCTCGACAGATGGCTGACTGATCACACACAACCTCACCCACAACACACACACATGCTAAAGCACACACAAATGCAATAATGAGTTTTTGGTTCTTTAATTTACTTTAGTTTTTAGTTTGTTGCTCTTATGCAAGGCTCAGTACAAATATTCTTGTAATATTATAGGATCGTAAATTATGAACCTATTTTAGAAGAAAAAGTGTGTTCTTCTACATAGGCAGACATATTTTAGTTTTGCAGTCATTAATAGCAAAATATGAATTTTGACTGATGCAGGTTGAACAAGCATGGCCACCATGCATTATGGGTTGTGCTCCAAATAGGTCACAAAGACGCAACCAGCGTATAAAGAGACGCCATGTCAGTGGAGTGACCTAGTATGGATTAAGCACATTATCACATTAGACCACCCTTCACTACATGCACACACACACACACACACACACACACATGCAGAATAGAGGGACACACAGATCCCGCCATGTCTCAGGAGATTTCAGAGGGACAGAACATTTGTCCATTTGTAATTATTTGCAAGTATGTGTGAGTATCATCACCCATATGATAGATCAGCAAGTACTGCAGCGTTTAAAGCGTTAGTGAGGTTCTGATCAGACACAGGTTATCATCAAAAGGAGAAAATATATGCAAATATTGCATTGAGTTGAATCAAAAATAGTTTCACACAAAATCATTTGTCTCTGCTGATCATCATTAGCGCTTGTAGGTTGACAATTTCAAGAAATATTACATTTTTGTTATTAAGAGAGAATTTATGAAGGAAGTAAGGAAATCTGATATAAATCTCAGATATAAAATGGAAAACTTGAAAAGTCCACTAAAGTGGAACAGACCCCTTGACCAATGGGACTCACAGGTTACAGGATGGCCCTATTAAATGTTGATATTATATGATCGTTGTAAATACATAAATGCAGGCTTATGTGAGTAAATACTCTTTCAGTAATAAATCTTTTATTTTAGATTTTAAAAATGTATTAATGACTTTTTTGCAGACATACAGGCAATCCCCACTAAACTTTGGGAAATCTCTGTAAGGGGCAGCCCTATTGAACGCCAACAGGGGGAGACATGAATTCCCTGTGCTGACTGACAGGCTGGCACTCCTGCCTCCAGGCTGGTGATGCTGTGCTGCAGGCTGGTATATCGCCTGGTTGCACACGGCCACTTCGTGGGCTCCTTCCTGTTTCTGGTTGAACTGCGGGCTCTTCCATTTGGTCCTGTCTCAGAGCACGACGGTAAAACTATGGACTCGTGGACTTCTGTCCACTTTCAGCACCTGAACTGGTGTTCCCTGTGAGGAGGGGCAGGTCGGTAGTGGGGGCAGTGTGGGATCGAGTGAGCGTTGCTTTTGCTGCGGGACTCTCATGCCTGATGGTTGTGTGCTGGCACGCCTGGGCTTCACAGTCGCCGTGTGTTATAGGGCAATGCACGTCGCCAGATCCCGGTAACACTTGCACCTGCGCGGTTCCCCACTCCTGCTTGTTGAGTGCTTGACAGGTGGGAGCTGGGAATCCAGGGACCAGTCTGATTACATTCAGCCACATTCCAGCACAGTGTCATAAGCTGTTTTGTTTACCACTTCATGTGTTTCATAATTTTCTTTGCTTTTTATCGCTCTCCGGTGTCGAGCAGAGGAGGATGGGTTCCCCTTCTGAGCCTTGGTTCCTCTCAAGGTTTCTTCCTATTTAGGGAGTTTTTCTTGCCACTGTCGCCTTTGGCTCATTGGGGCTCGAACCCGGATTCTATAAACTCTGTAAAGCTGCTTTGTGACAATGTCAGACTCGATTTGTTTATGTAGGCACAGCAGAAAATTGAATGTTCGGTGCAGAGAACTGTCATGCAATGAGCCTCAGACACTACTGCTGTCTACTTTTAATGAAAACATTGGAATGGGAAGATTCCAACAAAGCAAGAGCATTATGTAACAGTTAGGATTTTAATATTTATCCATTCAAAATCTCATATACTGTAGGGAGTGGGTATTGGCCAGGACTTAATGATATGAGAAGTTTCACGATACAGTTAGATACCGAGCATATTGCGATATATTGCAATATTCGACGTAGTTCCCTGAATATGTAAAACCAGTTGCTGTTTGCAATCTGGTGGTTTTAATGAATCACATCACATTATATTATACAAATTGTACTTTAACATCAGTTGTAAAAAATGCTGTACAAATAAAATTGACTTGGCTTGATATTAATAACTCGGCCAAACATATATTATAAACAGAATAATTCAGAATTTCATTTTAAATGTATTTTCTGTAATTTTTTCTGGTATTGGCCAATTATCATACTTAAACTGCTCATTGACACACAGATAAAAATCCCTACAGCTTGTCATGTGCACTATTTAACCTGGTATTCAATTTGTTTAGCAACTGTTTAACTGTGCTGGACAGTAGATGTGTTTGGTTTAACAGTTTCTCATGAAGTAATGCAGGTAGAACCATGACACCGTGCACAACAACATAGAACCATTTGAAAATGAAATTTGTTGGCAGTAATTTTTTAAACAGAATTTTATCTTATGTGTTCATTGTTGCAGCCCTATGAAACGTTAGTAGTTTCTCAAAAAAATTACTCCTTAATCTTATGCACAGTAGCAACATAAAGATGGAATTATTGTGCTATATTTCATTTTAAATGCAGACATTATGCAAACAAATATATAAAATCACACAGAAGTGTAAAAGATGGACTTTGAAATTTATTTTACATTCAGTCTGAAAGATTGCACAATGACTGTACTGTATAGAACATTAAAATAGTCTCCAGAACAACCAAGATATAGTTTAACTACACTTATCTGTCATTTTTTTGGCCATATGTTTTAACTGTATGCATTTTGTAAATGCTAGTAAACAATATTCACTAAAATGTTCAGTTAATACTTAAGGTAATAAAGATATCAATATTTGATAAGCAGAACTGGATTCGGTATTATTTCCCACTCTCCCGCTCAACCTGATCACTTTGTGTGTGACGAGCATTTGTGATGTATGTAGGTGAAGCATGTTTTTGTATCTGGATGTAATGGGAGAAGATCATGGAGCAGGAGTTGGTTACCTTAAGAACATGGCAGTGTTTACATTGGCACATTAGCAATAATCATGTGAAAGGGGATTTTTTATTAACCCGCTGCATGCCAAACCAGCTCCTGAACAACCATTGGCTGCTGTGCGGCTTCTTTTTAACTTGACTTGATGGTACTGCATACTCGTTTCACAGGGATCTTGTTAAGTAGATGAAGGCAAACCTGCGACCTAAGAAAGCTAACGTGAAGGTCCGGGGGTTTTCCAGCCTCATGGACAAGATATGAGATGAGGGTGGATTTATGAGATATGCTGTATCCACACATCTTAAAAATGTAGATCTAGTGACTATAGAGCAAGCTTGTGCATGGAAACATATTAAACAGGCTTCCTTCTCTCAGAGCTCAGAGGTTCTGTCTCAAGGCTTACCAAAAAATCTAATAAAAAATAAAGTGGATGTTTTAAAGGAGGCATTAAAGAAAAGTTTTTTCTTTTCAACTCAGATGTGGATGTTTTCATTACAATGGCAGCACATTGTACATTACAAGTATTTCTGTTTAATGCACTTTAGTCTCACTTTTTGGCATTTGCTTTCAATGCAGCTCTTTGTACATGCATTGCAATTGTGCATATAATTTGTAATCACATTGGGTGTATTGAGGATAAACAAGATGAGTGGAAGGTTTTTGGGGTTAATGATTTAAACGGATAATTTGAATGTCCTGATAATATGAAAAAATAAATTTCTTTAAAATGTTATGTGCGTTGCTAAAGCCCAAAAAGTACAATGCTGTACTGTACTGCCCCCTCGAGGCCGACTGTCGCCCAAATTGATTGTCGTATCAAATTTCATATCAAGTGGCCAATATTATGATTATAGAATGTTTGCTGAAAGCTGATTGGCTATGTTTTATGACTTATTGCAGATTAGCTCAAAGAAGCAGCATGTAAAATTGTAACTGAAGTGGATGCTGAAAAATAGATGGTTGCATGTTCTATCCCCTTATTGATGCTTGTACGCTTCCTCACAATAAGGCTAACATGTTACCATAACACATTTCATGAGAATCAATGTTTTCAGATGTGGTAACTCTCAACTAAGTCAGAATTGTTAATTATCATGTGATGGCTATATTGCTTTGATATTCAGTGACATATGACACCAATAAAGATTTAAAGATTATGTAAAAATAAAAGGTTTATTATGTATCCTTTTTTGGGCTAGTTATGATATGTACTCATCACCTCTGCACAAGGTCTGCTGCTATAATGAAATTTCAAACAATCTACTACAATTTCATTAACTGTCACATGTAAACAGATTATAATGTGAACATTTTATATCAAATACATTGATGTAGTCATAAGCAAAAGCATAATTTTTAAGATACATTTGTACACCCCTAGTCAGGAGGTCCTTCACTTATGACGTACTTGAAAATGTATAGTTACGACACTGCCCCAAACCCTGTTTTTTTGGTTTTTTTGAAAGTGAAAGTACCTTTAATAAAATGCTCAAAAAATGCAACACAGAGCCTCAGGTGGGTGAATGGCCCCAGGGCAAAACACAGTAGACACTTATGTAAAAAGGTTTTGACTTATGTCAGAATTTGTCTTACGACACACGATGAGGAACAGAAACCCACTGTAAGTCAAGAATCCCCTGTGTCACATTCAGACAGGTGCCACTGTAAAGAGATGATAAGAAGAAAAATGATCAATTCAAACAATCACACAAAATAATCAATTGTGCTCAGCTCTCTGTTGGTGGTTTTAATGTTATATGTGCAATATTTTGAATCATAATACAAAGTAGCACGATATATATTGTATCGCCAGATTCTTACCAATACACAGCACTAAATTAAATTTCCTTCATTCAGTTCATATTCATCACCTGTTACTTGGCTTTAAGAATCTGCTAACAGTTAATTTTATGAATTGACTTTTAATCTAAGAAAGCCTTGTTGAAGTGTAACTAACTCACTAACTCACTTTTAATATTACAGAAATCAGAGATCCCAGGATAATTCAGAGATACACTTGCCAAAAGTATTCACTCATCTGTCGTTACACGCATATGAACTTAAGTGACATCCCGTTCTTAATCCTTAGGGTTTAATGTCCACCTTTTTAGTCATAACAGTTTTAACTTTTTGGGGCAAGCTTTCCACCAGGTTTAGGAGTGTGTTTATGGGAATTTTCTTACCATTCTTCCAGAAGCACATTTGTGAGGTCAGACAGTGATGTTGGAACGAGAAGGCCTGACCCACAGTCTCAGTTCTAATTCATACTAAAGGTGTTCTGTTGGGTTGAGGTCAGGACTCTGTGCAGGCCAGTCAAATTCTTCCAAACCAAACTCGCTCATCTATGCGTTTACAGACTTTGCTTTGTGCACTGGTGGGTAGTCATGTCGGAACAGGAAGGGACCATCCCAAAACTGTTTGCACAAAGTTGGGAGCCTGAAATTGTCTAAAATCTCTTGGTTTGCTGAATCATTCAGAATTCCTTTCACTGGAAGTAAGGAGCCACGCCCAGCTCCTGAAAAACAACCTCACACCATAATCCCCCCTCCACCAAACTTTATACTTGGCACAATGCAGTCAGACAAGCGCTGTACTCCTGGCAACTGCAGAACCAGACTCGTCCATCAGATTGCCAGATGCTCTCACTGACATTTGACTTTGGAATATGTAGTATCGATGAAATTTCACGAATGGACTTGTCGTACAGGTGCTATCCTATAACGGTACCATGCTGGAATTCCCTGAGCTCCAGAGCGACTCAATCTTTCACAAGTGTTTGTAGAAACAGTCTGAATGCCTAGGTGCTTGAAATTTTACACCTGTGGCCATGGAAGTGATCGGAACACCTGAATGTAATTATTTAGATGGGTATGTGAATACTTTTGGCAATATAGTGTATGATAAATTGAAATGTGAAAATGAAATGTATATAAGATCACAGATTGATTTCCCTACAGAAACTGTAACATATGAGACACCTGATGTTTTATGTTTTAAAATGTATAAAATTATGTTTTACCTCGTCAAACCCGCTGCTCCCCATGAAAGGCTTCAGGATTGATTTCCTTCCATTAGGAAAGCTCACCAACCCTGCCTCACCAAATTTAGAGCCTGTACCAATAGGGGCGAACTAACAGGGTTTGACTGTAATAGCCAGCTAACTAGATCATAATCATGTGGACACAAAACAGTATTCCTTTTCCCAAATTGAGTAGGACAGACTGCTTCAATTAAATAATGTATTTTAAAATGTATTTTAGATAAAGTAGCATAAACTATTCACAAAAAGTTAGAGATTGGGTGAAATTTCAGGATGAACCTTAAATACACTATAACCTTTAAACTTAATGTGACCTTCCCTAAACTTTTGAATCCAACTGTTCAGTGTTTCAGTACTTTTTACACAACCTGCTGTTCTCTAACAAGGAGCTTAACAGCGACAACAGGCGTTTGATCCATGAATCAACCAATAAATGTCCTGGTTCAATCAGAATTAGTATTTAAACAGTCCTGCTCATCATGCTGTTCACATTTTGACATCATGAGATTAAGACGACGCCTAACAAATGATCAACAGTACCTCACCATTGAGAGGCTTCAAACAGGAAGTTCTCAGACAGAAGTGACCACTGAGCTTAGAGTGTCTCAGAGAGTCATCAGCAGGGCAACAGAGATACAGAGAGACTGGACGAGTCACAGAAAGACATAGAAGTGGACGTCCTTCATCCACACCCCACAGGGAAGCCTGCAGAACCGGCTGATGACTTTCACTCAACTCCAGGTACATTTAAGGGAGGTGAGAGGAACCCAAGTGTCACGTCAGATCATTCAAAACCATTTACATCTGTGTGGTCTACATGCTAGACAACCTGCAAGAGTACCTGACCACACCACCAGACACAGGCGTCATCCTCTTGCGTGGACCAGGGAGCATTGGATGAGGGACCAGTGAGCCTCAATGCTGTTGTTTGATGAAAGTCGATTCACCTTGAGCAGAAATAATGGCTGCCAACAATGCATGAACATGCATCAGCCACAGTTGTCACCAGTAATGGTGGTGTTACAGTGTGAGCAGGTGTGTCTGTTCAGTACAGAACTGCCCTACACTTGTGACAAGCCCATACTCCCCGAATAACATCCAGTCATTGTGCTCCTGCATGAACAACACAGGCCTAATTTCATCTTCATGGACGACAATGCTCCAGCTCATAGAGGAGCATAGTTAGGGAACGACTGCTGGAGACTGGGGAACCTTTAATGGAGTGACCTGCACTTTCTCCAGACCTGAATCCCCTAAAAAACCTCTGGGATCAGCTGAGTCGCCGTGTACCCCAGAGCCTCAATGACCTGAACTCCACCCTTCAAAAAGAGTGAGATGCCTCAGCAGCAATAAGTCGACTTGTGAACAGTATGAGACGTTGTTGTCAAGCTGTAATGCTTGTGATGCTCAAGGTCACATGACACGTTATTGCCATTTTTATTGTGGTAGATTATTATTCACCACTGTTGTTGGCTTTAGTCTCAATAAATTGTTTGAGATGAGGAATTCACCATTGTGTGCTTCTACTTAAAACCTTTACATTTTAAATACATTTACCTGAAGTTTATAATATTCTGTTAGGGCTGAAATAATAATCAGCAATGTTAAAAATAAATGTTGACAAATGTTTTTGCAGTTTTCCATTTGCATTTTCAAAGCCACTACAATGTGTTTGTAACTTAGAGGGAAACTATTAATTCATACTGTACTTATGTGAGCAGGAAGCAAAAGAAAACAGTTCAAAATGACATTAATTTACAGGCCAATTTCTTAATATTATTATTATATCTGTTTAAAGATGTAGCATCTAGTCACGTCATGCTGCCTTTCTAATCTGTTGTTTTTCTAACCTGTCACTGGTGGGATTTTCTCTGCAGAAGGTTACTTGTCAACAGGGGGTTGTGGGAGCTCATTTAAGCTCATCAGGAAACAAGATCCTCCAGCTTAAAAGACTCTGGTCCTAAATAGTCATCAGCTTTAATAATTTACTGCATCTGCTGTCAGTCACATTTATTCAAAGCTGTTGCATCGAAAATGAAAAACATTTTCAATAGTGACAATCATAAGTGTGACCTTTTAATTGATCGTCTTTTTCCTACACATATGTTCTTGGATGTGTGTTAAATGACCAGGACACATTCTAATATGATCTAATTTGGTATGTAATTTTTTTTCTGCAGTATGGACGGTCAGACAGCTACCGTGTGGCAACCACACAAGACAATGATGAGAAGGATTCCCCCAAAAAGAAGGGAGGGAAAGATCTGGATGACCTTAAGAAGGAAGTGCCACTGGTAAGACCCAGACCCTGATGCACTAAAAGAAACCACAAGGAAATCTGTGTATTTTTTATCGTTTTCTTTTATTATAAAACCTTTTCTTCCTAACTTCAGAAAAAATAGGTTAAAAAAGGAAAATGTCCTTGTATTAGTACTTCTTAACAGATTTGTATGTAGAATAACCTTCTTCTGACTTCTATGTTTAATCTCATTTGTGTTTATATTTTGCTTCAGTATTTGATTGTCACTGATTAACATTCATGCTGTTTTCTCTATTAGACAGAACACAAGATGTCCATTGAGGAAGTGTGCCGAAAGTACATGACTGACATCGTCCAAGTGAGTCTGAAAGATGATTTATTGGTATTTTATTATGTCAGTGAATCTCAACCCCTTTTTAAAAGGCATACTTTTGTAACATTTTCATTTAATACTATGTCAAACTCCTGAAACTTTACTGAAACTTTACTGAAAATTTACTCTGATTAAAACAAGTTCCTAATTATACTGTAATTAATGAATGAATCATTTTTGCATACTCTGTCCAGGGTTTGACTAATGCTAGGGCAGCCGAGTACCTGGCCCGGGATGGTCCAAACGCACTGACTCCTCCCCCCACCACCCCAGAGTGGGTAAAGTTCTGCCGGCAGCTTTTTGGGGGTTTCTCTATTCTTCTATGGATTGGAGCCATCCTCTGTTTTCTGGCCTATGCCATCCAGGCCGCCACAGAAGATGAGCCAGCTGGTGACAATGTAAGGATACGCACACACACACACACACACATGCACTCGCTCTCTCTCTCTCTCTCTCTCTCTCTCTCTCTCTTGATCATCTCTGAATTTAATAGTTTAGTACTACAATCTTCTTACACAGCTGGAACAAATTAATTTACGCTTTCAGGAGCATCTCAGTGTTGGGCATGAAAGCCTGAGAGGAGAGAGCTTCTCACTAAAAACAGCAGCATAAAGTCGTACAGTATGAGACGTGATGGTATTTTTACTAAAGAAAATAAGAATCGGTCAGTTAGGTGGATTATAATGAGGAAAATAAATGTATTATTTTCTGCTTTGCCATGAGCACAGCAGGAGAGAAGCAATTGAAGAAGACCCTGAGCAGATGCATGAAGATGCAAACATAGAATATCTTTGTTTATATTTTGGCACATTCATGCACATTTGTACCTTTGCACTCCACACACATGCATGTGTGCACACTTGCCAGGCATCTACAGTTATCCATTTAAATCCATCTATCTATAGATAAGGTTTTTATATTAGATTTATATTTCTTATATATTTATTTTAGAAGTTTTTCAATATTTTGCTCTATTTATTGTTTGTTAAGTGTTTTACATCTTTAAAATTGCCTTTAAATTGTGTTTTTATATCTTGAGGTCAAGGGTGGTCGTCAAAGCATATTGTACTGTGTGTGACTGTGTATGTGACAAATGAATTTGAATTTGAAATCAAATTTGATTTTAAAATTTGATATCTGAACAAGGTCAGATCTTTCTGAGTTGACCTGAGAAAATCCATTCTGGCTTTCAGTGATAATGAACCAGAGAACACGTCCCACTTAGATAACTGAGTAATAGTAATTAATGTCAACCTGGTACTGACACACAGTTCCAGATACATACAATTTTTATCAGGTTTGAACATATGCGCAGCTTATGGCAAAAGCCTAAAAGTTTACACAAGGAGAAAAGATACGTTCCAAGTATTTTTTGAACCTGTAAATACATCAGTGAGATTTAGGGTTATGGATTAATTGTTAATTAATTATTCATGACATTAACTCAGAATTGTCTGTGCCCTCAATTAGTGTCTTAGACACAAGGTGAACACGAGGACAGAAAAAGGAGGGATAAGTAATCCCCCAAAAGAACATAATCGGACCCTAATCCATAATCTCTCGCTCTTTCCTCAGTTGTACCTCGGTATTGTGTTGTCCGCAGTGGTCATCATTACTGGCTGCTTCTCCTACTTCCAAGAGGCTAAGAGCTCAAAGATCATGGAGTCCTTCAAAAACATGGTCCCGCAGGTACTGAGAAATTCAGTACATGCAAAAAAAACAAAACTACATCACATCCAGTGTTAATCTAATGATATTCATCCATATCACTCTGCACACATCATTTACAGTAATTTAATCTAGTTGTGCAATTTGAAAACAGGTTGAACACTACATTTCTTTTGCAAGCATTTCAATAATTTTGTGGATACATTATATATATATATATATTCTTTCTAAAATATCATTTTTGTGCCTGTGTATCATAGCAAGCCTTGGTCATTCGTGAGGGTGAGAAGCTACAGATCAATGCAGAGGAGGTGGTGGCTGGAGACCTGGTGGAGGTGAAAGGAGGAGACAGGATCCCTGCTGACCTTAGGATCATCTCTGCTCATGGCTGCAAGGTGAATGAGCATAACATGTTTTTACTGACATTTTTACAGGCTAATACACACGTTAACATGTTTTCATAATATTAGGTTGACAACTCGTCTCTCACTGGTGAGTCTGAGCCTCAGACTAGGTCACCTGACTGCACTCACGATAACCCACTGGAAACCCGCAACATCGCCTTTTTCTCCACAAACTGTGTTGAAGGTATGATCATCCCAATCACTACGTTTTACAGCTTCACCCTAAAATGTCTTAACCCTCTTAGGAATTAATGTCTTAACTTTTTATAGCTCTGTTTATGTTTCCTGCTGTATCTTAATCCTCTATCTAAGCTCGATCTATTGATTTTCTATCCATCTTGCATTGAAGTGGTCAAAATGTGTTGTCATGACAACTACCTTTCCTGTTCTCTTCCCATCTTGTGACTTCATGTTCTGGCTTGTTCGTCGCCCACACAATATCCCTCTCGATTACTGTCTCTCTCTCTCTCTCTCTCTCTCTCTCTCTCTCTCTCTTTCTCTCTCTCTCTCCCTCTCTCTCTCCCTCTCTCCCCCTCTC
>JBBIGC010000137.1:260860-271770 GCA_037576955.1 Lepidarchus adonis
GTGTGTGTGTGTGTGTGTGTGTGTGTGTGTGTGTGTGTGTGTGTGTGTGTGTGTGTGTGTGTGTGTGTGTGAGAAGCAACCCTAAATCCATTGCACAGTAGTGAGACTGCAACACTGGATCTCAGCTGTTAAATTAGCAGAAGTGGGCATGACAGTACAGTGAACACATGCAGTTATGTAAGAGTGCAGGGTGCTGATCATGTGAGGGCTGAAGGTTGGCATTGCACCTGCAGCTGACTGCTTGACTCTTTGATCTTCTCCTCTCGACTTGCATTTATTTTCTCCCACTTCACTTATTCTTTACCCTTCTCTCCGCTCCCATTCCCCCCGTTTGGCTCCGTTTGGAAGCCTTCTCATCTCCTTCCCTGTCTTAGCTTGTTCTTTCTTTTTTGCTTATGTACCATTTTAATTTTTCATTACTGTTTTTCTCTGCCCACGTGTGTCGTGAGCTGCTAACATGATTTTACCAGAAATAAACACGTGTGTATATAAATATAATGTAGAGAAGCATCAATGACTTGTTTTCTGTATTCTATTGTTTTTTTGGGATGATTTCACCATCTAAAGAGGATGATAGACCTTTAATTAGCCTACACTAAGAAAGTATGTAAACCCTTGGCTTCAGAAGCATGTATCGCCCCTTTTAGCAGAAATAACTTTCACTGGTCTGTGAAATTTGTCTGCTTTGTTCTACTCTTCAGAGTTTCTTCAGTTGAGTTCAAGGTGGTTGATTTTTGTTTGTTTTTGACCCATTGGTGGATGAATTTGCTAGTTTTAGGATTGTTTAGGATAATTATCCGGTGGAAAGTTCCACCTCTAGTTCGGCTTCAGTGTTTGGGCCAATGGTCTCACGTAATCTTCAAGCACTCTTTGATATGTTGCAGAATTCCTAAGAGTCAATGACCGCAAGCTGCCCAGGTCCTGATACAGTAAAGCAACCCCATCAACATGCCTCACAGGTGGTATGGGACATGCTCTCTGTGCTCTCCACACACACGCACACACACACACACACACACACACACACACACACACACACACATGCACACACACACACGTGAACACGCACACACACACTTGTGCACACACACATGCACATGCACACGCACACACACACGCACACACACACACATGTGCACGCACACACACACACACACACACACACACACACACACACACACACACACACACACACACACACACAGAGATTGCTTTTTATTTAAAAATATATGTATAGTTGTTTTTCAGTATTTTTGTTGTTTTATTTTTCCTTTAGAAATGCACCAGGGTGGGGGTCTGTGTGAAACGCCATTTTAATACACTATACTGCGTAAACTGCTGTATTGACAATAAAAACTTATTGAATCTTGAAAACATTACAGCAAGAGTTGTTTAGCCACAGTAACACGTGTGGACACATGCTAATGTTCATTCTTTGAGAGCAGCGTGTTTTCTCGACGCATCGTTCATGCTCGTCTCTTTCTGATTGTGTATATATATACAGTTACACACCAGCATGTGCACAATTTACCTGGAGTGTGGGTTTTTTGGAGGATTTGCTTCACAAACTTGTAGATAAATCCCCTGCGCGACTCGGCATAGCCATGTTTTTCTGAAGGCCTGTATGAAAAGTCCTACATACCCAGTAAATGTTCTCCCATCCTTCTGTGGTGGTGGGATAATGTAGTAGTGATCATCAGTGATGGAAATGAATAGTAATGTTATTTATGGCTACATCTGCATGAATGCATTGAGCAAACACTGCACATAAATTGTGATTTTAATGACTGCTGTGTTATTAGGGTAAGATGCAAATGAATAAAATTGTTTATTGAGGAAACTAAAAGAAAATGGATAATGTGTGGGGTTAATCTCATTGTTTAATCACTGTTAATTTATTATAATTAATCAAAAGCAAATGTAGAATGTCCATTATTGTTCATGTATTATGTAAATTTTGGTTTACTCTGTGTTATTTCATAATCGTGGTATCGTCATCATGAAATGTAATTATTTCCATCATGGTGTTAATGCTAACAGTCAAACTGCTCAGATATTTACAGACCAACTGATTCAGCTTTTATCAAATTTTAACATTCTTAGACAAGGTCCCGAACCTGGAATTCGTTTCCGTGACCATGAGCTGGGACTTGCTGGTTTAAAAATCCCGGGAGCCGTTTTTTAATAAACGATGTGTCGTCTTCCTTTACTTTCCTAAACTGAACAGAGAAACTTTTTCTGTCATTTGTAAATGGAACATTGAGGGGGAGCAGCAGCTCTTGGCTCTTTGTATTGCTCATCCCACACAGTCTTTCTCACACAAGCGCACGCAAACACACATCCTTACCTTTTCCCCGTCGCCACCATCATTAGCAGATGGAGGGCGACCTTTACCTGCAGCTAAATATAGAACTTACAAAGAATGGGAGGAAGGGAGGGAAGTGGGGAATGGATAGAGGTAAAATGGATAGAAAGAACGCACGAGTTTTGAGGCCCTAAACATATTGGTGCCATTAGGTGCACACGCTAGAGAAACACAATGTAACCCCCCCCCCCCCTCTCCCTCCCTTTCTTGTTTGTGTTGCAAATAGGTTTTTATATCAAAGCACTGATGCAAATTCAGTTTACACTAGGATTGTCTGAGAGCAGATTTCCCCCTTTTTCCTCTCAAACACTCATATATAATGTTTTATATGTTTAATACATTGTTTTCCTACATACAAAGACAATAAGCCAGATGTGTATGAAGCATCCTTCAAAGCTCAGGGTCATAAACGTGCAGTTGTGAGTCTGGGGTCGTCTTTGAGCTCATTTAGGTGCTGGGACATTCGGGTTAGCGGCGGCACTTTCTGTGACTCGGAGGAAGCATGCACTGACATTCCCCAACCCAAAAAGTGAAATTGACCCTGACCGACGACCAAATAAGAAAAAGGACGCCGTGGCTCAATGCCATTTCATTCTTTAGAAATAAAGCCAAAATTCCTCCGCCATCTTGACACATTTAGAGCCGAATGTGTGCGGCAGGGGTGTCAGAGTGCACCTCCTGCTTGGGGAGGCCCTCACTTTTATTCAGCTCTTTGTTGAACTGGCAGCAGGTGATCCTAACAGAGAGACAACAACTTTGAAAATGTTTTTAAATTCACATTTTTGGGAAGTGACGATACAATGATACGAGAGACACATTTGACAAAACTTTTTTTAAACTAACGTGGATTAAATCTGTCCCGATACAGTATTGGGGACAGTAATATCAAATTACACACATTAGGTGGAAAAACGGTGCAGATGTGAGAATTTTACTTTGTTATTGAAATGAATAGGTATGGGCACAGTTGGATAGTTTACTGCAGACAGGCATCAGGGAGCTATGGCTGCTTCACTTTACACAGAGGATTCGCTGTCAATCTTTTAATATAGTCCTTGACTTAAGAGAAAACCCATTTTAAATTAAGCTTAGAATAAGTGGGGACATCAGTCTTTTATTTGAGTAACTTTTATGAAAATTTTCATTATTTGTGTTGAACCGTTTCCTTACCTGTTACCATTAGTAGTTAAAAAATTAACCTCAACAAACATCAACACCTACGAAACCAGTAAACGCACAACACTGACCGACTTTACCAAGAATGCTGGGATATATGATTATGAAACTCTAGTACTTGATGCGGTACAGAGTACAATTCAGAAGAATATTACCAACGTGCCACTGTGTAAATGTTTTTGTTTCCAGTCAAATAAACCTGGAGAACCACTGGAGGTTTTTAGTGTTTTCCCCACTGTCTGTAGTAGCTTAATTAAAGGAATGGGCATTAAAACCATCTCCATACAGTCATGGGATTAAAATTGACATTTTTACTCAAAATGGGCAAATCTAGTGTCTGTTCAGTGTTTAGGATGTATAGGTCTTTTCATTGCTTTTTTCCTGGACATTTCCTAATAAAATTTATAATAAGAAAAAGGAAAAATAAAGAAATAACAGAAATAACAGCCAAAAAAAAAAATACAAAAATGAAATGCACAAATCTAACAGCCGATCACCTATGTGGCATTGAAGAAAGCTCTCGTTTTTGAATGGAAATGAGGAGCGCATGGCGGAAACTGGATTAGTGAAATTGCATAATTATCCAAAAATAAAAATTAGTATGCAGTTGACTTATGTTTAGTCTGGAATTTACTGATTAACGTATGTTGCAATGTGGAGTTTTACATGCAGGCAATCACAAGGACAGAGCAGAAGAAAATCAGCTGCTGCTTTGAGGGAGAATACGAAAAAGAGCCTGAGGCACGAAGCTTTACTGATGTCATTTCTGCAAATCTGTATTTAGACCATTTTTATATCAGCTGTGTGTTTCATGTAAAGATGGTGTAAGGATGGTTGGTGCATATGTTTACCAGGTGAGGTGTGAATGTGCGGGTGTGTGTGTGTGTACGCATGCATGTTCTGTGCTTTTTCAGGTGGTCTTTACACCTGTGTATGCGGTGACAGTAACCACCTGAGAAGCAGCAGTCCCAGCTGAGCCCACAGTGAACAGGGGACATGCTACATATAGATGTTGTTGCACTTTGAGCATGTTTGTGTGCACTCTTGTTTGCTTTGTTCTGTTCCGTTTAAGTCATTTGTGGTGTAGAGCCCTGGTTTGTTTAGAAAGGTAGTTCTTTTAGTGTCTCCGTCAAACCCTCCTGGGTTGAAACTTTTCATTCTGTGCATTTTTTTTTAGAGGTGGTCTTCTCAGTAATAGTCTACCTGATATTTAATTTCATACTGATCATCAATTATTTCCTCCTCCTTATGCTCCCCCATTTATTTAACAAATTCAGGGCATCAGCATAAACCACGTGCTTGTCATTTACAGTATTTTGGGACCTGCAGTAAAAATTAGCTTTGTTGCAGAGTCTTTTTTACCAGATTAATTGAATTTTGTTTTGCTTTTTTTTCAGCAACATGTGTATTTATAGAGCTGAAGTGTCTTGTTGCTAGGAGATGGTGTGGGAGCAAAAGAGAGAGAAAAGGATGAGAGGGAAGGGAAAAGGTGCACTTCTTGTGAAAGCTGAATGACAAACACTAGCGCATACGCCATGAGTCAGCACTGACGCACACGCACAGTGGGATGCAGCGTGTGTTTGCATGCCCACTCGCATGTTCGAGGTCTTGTTCCACACACACTTAACTAGTCATGTATGAGCCCCATCTGTGTGGTGTGACTGATTTAAAGCAAGCAAACAAAATGTTCTGTAGGTGTGAAACCAGTTTTAGTTATATCTTTAATGCTTTGATGTTCTATTGCACATCAACCATAAAATCAGAAAATTTAATTTCATAATTTCTCTTAATTGCATGTTGGTAATGCTGCATAAACACTAGAATCACTGCTATAAAAATGTTTGTTCACCCAGACTTTCAGTGTTTTCAGTTTACACAAGAAGTTAAGCCTAGATTTATATCAGAACCTGTAAACTAATTCTTTCAAGTCGCTATTTTTTGTACACTTCCAGTATCTTTTTTCTTTTTTTTTTCTAATATCTCGAATAATAATCTGTTTTATAGTTGTTTAAATGCAAGCGATCATAAAGTTCAGCCCTATAACGTTGTCTTATTTTAATTAGTCACACTATCGATTGCAAAAGTGTTAAGACCATTTAATTTAAAAAAAGGGGGGAAAGGTGTGTGTGTATACACGCAGTCTTATGTAAAATGGATACATAGATACTTTTAATGCCATAAATAAACAAATGTAAAAAATATATAACATTTATTATGGTGCTGTGCAAAAGTTTGGGCACCCTACGTAATCAGTACTTAGTAACACCTGTTCTGGCAGATTTCACAGCTTCAAACGCTTTATAGATCTAAAAGTATTTCAGTTCCTGTAATAGTTCTGTAATATTCTTTGGTTGTCTTGCATGCTCAGCTCTTTTAAGATTTACCCACAGATTTTCTGTAATGTTTACACCAGGGGACTCTGATGACCATTCCAAAACCTTCAGGTTGATTTTGACGTATGTTTAGGATCATTTGTTGTAGAAGCCATTCTCTTTTCACAGTTTGCTATCTTCTTGTTGCTTCTCCTGCATTGTGGGCATCAATAACTTTCATTTTCAGACTCTTACACAGCTGCTTAGAGGAACCCATGGTGGTTGAGTGTCCACAAGTGTGTGCACAAGGTTTGAAGAGTCAGAGTATTTGTAAAGCTTTGAAATTAGCCCCAGCTGACATTTACTAATAACAGCTTTTGACATGTATCAGATCTAATAACTGATTATGGTCTGAAACCTTGTAAAATGAATGAGACTTTGAATCTCTTAGGATGCCCAAACCTTTACGCAGTTCTGTAATGTTTTTATTTTTTATTTTTGTTCAATTTATGGTTTAAAATATAACTATGCATCAATGTTTGCTGAAAATATTGTGTATTTTTTCCCATGTCCTAGAGAGACTCTATCTATTAAACCTAAATCTGTTATTTATCAAGGGGTTCCCAAACTTTTGCATTAGACTGTGTGTATGTGTTTACATACATACATACATAAAAATGCCCAGAGGAAATAACATGCCTGCTGTTATACTTATGCTGTTATAACTTTTATAAGGTGATGGGTCAGTACCCAAGGTACAAAATTAACCAAAACTATTTCTCTGTCCTACTAGCATTAAAGTTTCATATTTTAAATTCTGATCAAAGAATATTTATAATGGAAAGACCTGTATACTGTGGGAAAGCCTCCAACTAGATCTATATGTGCTCTTGCACACAGGAACTTATTATTTTCGCTTAATACTGTAACAAAAACATTTTGTGAGCCTTTCAGCATCACTTGTTGCAGAAGAATTTCCTGGACTATGAGAAACGGCCAATGGAACCTCGGTCACTCTGCTGCACCCAGATCAGTGTGCGTCCCTGCAGCACATGTCTGGGGTTTCGATGTGTTAGCACTGATGTTTAAACTGAGCTGTTCTGCATTATTTAGCTTACACTGCACTGGGCCTTTTAAGCAGTCGAGCTTCAAATACCCTACAACACCCATTGCCTCAGTCAGCAAAACACATTGTGTTCCTACGGGTTTTGTTTCTTTCCTGTAAGTGCACTAATTTTTTTATCGAGACCATTAACTACACACTGAGGTACGATAGGATCCAAGTTTAAAGTTCTATTAATTGTTTTTAATTGCATGGGGGTTTTTTTCAAGGGAGATTTGTGTGTTATTAGAAACGTTTAAAATTGTATATTTAAAGTGATCACTATTGATCTATATTTGCCGTTATTGTAAGTCATAACCACGTACCCTTGCATCACATGGGCACAATGACATATTTTTTCATCTAGCACAGTAACACTAGACATTAGGGGAAATATTGCAGTTCATTAAATAAACCAAATGTATAAAGCTAAAGCAAATTAACAATTAACTTTAATGAGCCACAGCTCCTTATTATTGTGTTAAAATGTTAATAACCCAAGTTATTGGCACCCCTGGAATTTTTCTAGAAAATGCACAATTTCTCCCGGAAGATTTTTTTGGTTTTCTGTATTTACCCAACGATAGGCTGCGGCTTATACGTTGACTTTGCAAACCTGGTACCAGGTTATGCTTGCTTAAATTAAAACAAGAAAACGTAAAAGTATAATTCAGTGCACAAAAAGGACATCCCCTAATGATTAGTTTAATTGAATTTAAATGTAGTTTATTGCAGCAGTGAACAGTTCAAAAAGCAATGCTAAAATAGATCAGTATAAAATGCAGAACATGTAAAGAGCCATTGTGTGTTACTTTTCCATGGTCGGGCGCTCGCTACCTCGGCTTAGTCAAGTCATAATTATTAAAAACCCTCAATTTTTTAATATTTAGTTGCACACCCATTAGAAACAATAACTTACACCTTACGCTCTTCTTTTGCAAACTGTCTCAGATTTGAATGGTGACTTCTCTCAACAGCAATTTTGGGGTTTTCATAAGTGTTCAATGTGATTTAGATATTTGCTGGAAACTTCAGAACTCTTCAGCGGTTTGTAGTTAAATATTTCTGGCTGCTTTTAGAAGGTATATTTGTATGTATGTTATCCACCATTCAGACTCTCCTGTGTTTGTAGTCTTATCAGTTTTTCTCTTCCATCCTCGTCCAGAGAGATTAGTTTCAGTGCCGTGTTGCAAACTTCTTGGTTATGTTGCACACAGTGGACAAAGGAACATGAAGATCTCTGGAGACGGATTTGTAGCCTTGAGATTGTTGTGTTGTTCCACTCGCAACAGAAAGCTCGAGTAAACTTTTCTCCATTTTAACTGGATTCAGGTGTGAATGCTATATTTCCAGCACCTGTTTCTTGCCACACGTGAGTTTGAACAAGCGTCATATGCTTAAAATAAAACAATTTACCCACAATTTTGAAAAGGTGCCAATAATTTTGACCAGCCCAAAATTAACATTTTTTTTTAGAAGAATTCTATTCTGATCATGACTGTACAGGCCAGACACTTTATCATGTTGGTGTATCATTGAAATGCTGATGCAGAAACTTGTTGGTCTTCTGAGTTCTTGGAAGTAGTTTGGTTTGGATGTAACACATCTCAGTCACACTCCGGTATCTTCAGGATGAGTTGACAGTCGTATTGTTTAGAAGGCAATGTTGCGGACCTCCCAAAAAAATTAGCTCTGAAAACAAGAGTCTGAAAACTACAAACCCATGATTCAGTGTCTTTCATGCTGTACAGTTTCTAGTCTTGGGTGCATGTGAGACACACAAAGTATTCTTTACTAATCTAAACAGAGCGCCAGTGTGGAAATGCAGACACACTCCACCGCACATGTGATTTTCTACTTCAGTCTCAGTTTAAAACATGTTATTGTACACAGTTCTGTTCTTCCACCTTTGTTTTAATGTGGACTTGAGCTTTGTTCTGACTGCCACCTCAAGGATGAAGTTTCAAAATTACTTTGGTAGATACACACACACACACACACACACACACACACACAAACCCCTGTGCCTTTTAATAATAAAAAATAAAGCTGAATGATCGACCACTTGAAACACTAATTAAATATGGACAAAACAATCAGTATTGCAATCATACAGCAACCACAGCATATTTACACATTTCTTTATTTCACCCACAGTGTCTTATGTCTGTCTGTCTGTCTGTCTGTAAACATGTTAAGTTATATGAAGCTCTCCGATTGGTTAAAGGCTCCTTTGTATTCTGTAGAGATGAATAATTGCAAGAATATCGTGCAGCCCTACATGAAACCATGCATAATTAAGATAAGCTTGATTTGTTTAGTATTTATATGTATTATATTATTATAGTTATTTTATAATTATCAACTGCAACAATTTTCATATTAAACATTGAAAAAGCTCTTCATCCTGTTTGAATGGGTCAGTGGTGAGCTTTGCAAGAGTGTTATTTTTACAATATCTTCTAAAACAGAATTGTTTTTGGGTATTTGATCTAGATATTCAATCTGCTCAAAAATCATTTCCCATCTGAGCGAATACAGACTACACAAGACTAAAAGCATGGATGTTTTGTCACTGTGAGCTAAATGCACTCACTCCCACCAAGAACCACCCCACATACTTTTATAAAAGATGGTAAAATATTTGTTGAATGGATATTATATTCAGATTTATAAATTAGCAATTAATCAAGTCTTATTTTTGTGAAACCTTTACTCTTAAAACTCGTCTTTATAATAATTGCAAGCGTCAGTTACTGTCTTTATATAAAATGCCACTTGATCTACAAACTGTTCTGTTTAGAAACTATCCAAATTCTATTTTTTGGGATGCTGTGTATGGAAGTGTATTAAGTAAAATTTCATCTTGAGCTGTGTTTAAATGTGGAGTATAATTGAACTATATTATTATAAAAGCTCATGGAGCGACATGTTTGTGCACTTTCCAAAGATTTTAGTTCTGTTTTAATAAAGGGTTAGAAACGAATGCTTTTCTTGTTTGTTTGGTTTTTAAAAATTCGATTAATCGAAAAAATAATCGACAAATTAATCATTTATTAAAATAATCTGTAGTTGTAACCACTGGACCTTCAGTGATTCCTTTTTGAATGGTTTACTTAATTTCACTTGGACGCAAACATGCAGAATTTGCCCATTGAATTAATAGCCCATTTTTGTTTTATATTAAATCATCTAGTCTCATAAATTACAGAATGCTTTAGATTTTTTTTTTTTGTATGCATGCTTGGTTAGGTAAGTAACATATGCTCGTCACTGTCTTCTCATAACTCCTAGGGTTTGCCTTCCCAGAATGGGCCTACAAGCCAGAGTCGAGCCCAGGCTCCAGACAGATCCAGCTGTGGCACTTCATTCTGGAACTACTGAGGAAAGAGGAGTATCACGATGTCATCGCGTGGCAGGGAGACTATGGCGAGTTTGTCATCAAGGACCCAGATGAGGTGGCGAGGCTGTGGGGTGCCCGCAAGTGCAAGCCGCAGATGAACTATGACAAGCTCAGCCGAGCTCTCCGGTAAGGATCAACCAAATTTCTATGAGAATTTGTTCTGTACACTTTTTTGACTTTCTCCATTTATGTTGTTTAAGTTGATTTTGAAAAGTAAGTTACCTCATATGTGTATAGGTTGTTGGAAGTTATTTTGCATACTAAAGATCATAGATTTTCACTGATCAAGTTAAATGTAGTTTGTAAATTTAAACACGGAGTTTGATGCCTGCAGCACTCACAGTAGGTACGGAAGAAAAGTGAATATAAAGTTTCATTTTTAAACATTTCTCAATAAGCAGGTGAGCTGGTAAAGTAACCTTTATCTGGATCAGGGGCGTCAAAGTCAAATGGACGGAAGGCCAAATAAAAAATTTAGCTACAAGCCGAGGGCCGGACTGATCGAACGTTCATTGAAAAATTGTAAAATGACGCATATAGTCAAGTGAACCA
>JBBIGC010000137.1:323174-334453 GCA_037576955.1 Lepidarchus adonis
TGTGTGGTGTGTGTGTGGTGTGTGTGGTGTGTGTGTGGTGTGGTGTGTGTGGTGTGTGTGTGTGGTGTGTGTGGTGTGTGGTCCTGGTTCAGGGGTCTGAGGACAGAAACTCCTCCTCAGTCTAATCACTGTATGAAAGAGAGAAAGGATGAAATGTGCATTAATAACATTTTTATTTTGTTACTGTGATTTCTCAGCTCAGGCCACGGCTGCGTTCCAGGCTCGTTACTCAGACACGTTCCCCACCAAAGTGTGTCTGCAACTGAAGATTCGTGAAGTGAGGCAGAAGATCATGCAGACGGCCACACCTGGCAGTTTGGAGTCCATAGGGCCAGTCGGGGTTACTGGAGCATCCGACTCCACTTCCACCCCTGGACCGTCCCATCCTGCAGCCAGGGAAGAAGCTGGAGCAGAATTTGACAGGAAAGGCAGAGTGCGAGAAGAGTGTAAAGGCAGCATAAGTGAATCACAGGAGC
Organism: Lepidarchus adonis; assembly: GCA_037576955.1. NCBI lineage: Eukaryota > Metazoa > Chordata > Actinopteri > Characiformes > Lepidarchidae > Lepidarchus > Lepidarchus adonis. The sequence goes on from JBBIGC010000137.1 coordinate 323,651, forward strand.
TGAGATGAGGAACGACACTGAAGAGAGTCAGAATGGAGCTGAGAAGTAGGAGTGGGTGGAGTAACTTCACCAACAATGTAGAGCACTTTTGTGGATTTTGTTGCATTTCTAACCAGCCATGTGGTTTGATTTGATTTGTTTTCCCGTCATTGGACGTACTCCCTCTGGGTCAAGGTGACCGTTAGAAACCTTCGTCAACTCACCAATATTTTATGCAAGTACACATACAAACAACTTTTGTACATATTTACAACTGGCACAAGAACCTTTTCCGAGAAGCATCTGGTGGCACTTTTGTGTGTGGTGCTGGACAGTCTTTGGTTCACCATCACTCTATTACGCAACTTCACTTCCTACCTTAGTTTCACAGCCCTTCAATGCTGCACGTCAGGCAGCACCCAACCTGTCGGCCTGTCTGCACATTTCCCTGTCTGGTATAGAAACGAGACTGTTCTGAGGTGAAGACGGCAGTGTGGAAGCGCTACTTTCATTTGCGAGAAACTGAGACAGAAAGCAATAGCTAGAGGAGGAGGGCCTTCGTGTGAACTGGACACGCCTCTATTTCACCTTTTTCTGGGTGTTACCATTCTTGGAAGCAGACTCACAACCAAACTCTACAAAAGCAACAAACCCAAGACTTGCTCACGTGCAGCCAAGCAGAAAACAAAGGCTTCAGTGCCCAACAAACAACAACCGAAAACAACAACCGCACCAACAACAACTACAGCTCACTCAACCCTGGAGAGTAGTGTCCTTCTGAAGCGGAACCGGGGAAAAAATGACACTACGCTCTGAATCAACTTGTAGTTTTGCTTCGTCACTTGTAGTTGTTGTGTCGTACTGGTGGAACTGACTGATATATTTTTCCTGTGAAAGCTTGCGCCCGTCTACTTACCCTGGTGACATTTCCAGCATGGACTAATCAAGTTATCAAGTGTTGGGGCAAAAAAGAAGAAAAAAACGCTCCTTTTCTCAGGCCTCCATCTTAGGCCTTCCCTCACACACCCACCCTCCCCTCCATCTACCACTGTACAGAACTGTAACTGCTTGGGGGCACAAGGCTCTTCGCTTCTTTTCCTCCTTTTTTGAAATGTTTTAATCAGGTGTTTGCACAACATGTGGTCATGGGCCACAATTTAAATCAGGAACGTATTTGCTTTTAGAGATATTTAAAAACAACTAACCAACAACTTTACTTTATTCTACCCTTCCTTTTCATAGGCTTCGCCCTAAAAGAGATGTTTTCTGTTCTTATTTTCTTCCTTCTCCTCAAACTTTACCTGAAGTGTTGTTGGATGGCGCCCATTAAAGCGCTGGTCCAGAGTCAGAATAAGCTCTGTAGTCTTGGATGATTGTGAATCAGGATTACGCAAGGGAAAGTTGATCTGAGACCAGTGCTGAGGTGGCATTTCTCAGGATCTTTCTCTTCCTTCTCCTGCCACTTTACTTCTCTTATTGGTGCAATAGGACAGTGTGGATGGGGAAATTCCTTTGGTTTAGATGAATGACCGGTTTGTGCCATAGATATTCACTGTACAGGCTGACAAAACTGTCACAATATGATATATATAATGAAAAACGAGTAATAACATTCATAAATGAGTGTTGTGGAAGTAATCCAAACAGAACAAACAAGCTAAAGAAATTAACTTAGCACTTTTTGGGTCTTGTTTTGCTGAGAGAAGGAGTAATGACTATATCAATACTTCTCTTGTCTTCACTTGAATGTGTGACTATAAATATACATATATTATATGTATATAAATATACATATATATTTCTATATGTCCGTAATATACAAGTGTTGTGTGTGTGTGCGTGTGTATGCATGTGTGTGTGAGTGAGCGTATATGCTGATAACTAATATGCACCTTGGCAGAGCAGACTTGCCCCCATGCTAAATAGCATCATATACTAGACTGTTATCATGCGCCTGTAACCTGGACATTACTCTAGAGATACAGGAATACTCAAGCATAGAAAAACATAACTTGGTGTTAACTTGACTTTTGGCACTTCATTTATTCATTTTTTTCCCTAGCAGAGCAACGCTTACACACACACACACACACACACACACACACGCACACACACACACACACAAACCTGCACATGTATGCGTGTAACACTTTCTGATTGTGCATCCAATAAAACTGTCCTTACCTTGGACTGGAGAAGGAACTTTAGAATGAGAAAGATGAGTGTGAGCTCATGAGCAGGCATGTTGACCATGTGCAATATTTCTAAACAAAAGAATATTGAAAATATTAAAGATCTAACACAACATTTTGCTGTCTTGTTCATATTCTTCATCAAATACTGCTTTATTACAATAGAACAATAGCAAGCAAATATTTCACCCTCGTCTACATATAAAAGTGATACTATTGAACAAAGCCAAAAGGAAAAGTCTACATTTTGATAGAGCTAGCTTTATTTAAATTACAAAATGTCAAATTTATGCCATTATGTGATTTGCTAGAGTACGATCACCTTTATCTGTATCTATCTATCTATATTAATCTATATAAAAGAGGGTAGAATTGTGTGCTTGTTCAGATATGTTGAAAACGACATAAGATTTTATGACAGTAGAAGAGAAAACTGTCAAAAGAAAATAAAAATGACATCTTGGGGAGTGAAAAATATTTCTAAAACAAGAGTTCTGATGACGGGACTGCTGTTATAAGATTATTCAGCTTTCTTGTTTATTTTGTCTGATTTTATTAGCAGATCATTTTGCTTGTTTCAAAACGTAACAGATAATTTTGGTCAGAAATAAAAGAGATAGAATTTAGAAGAATACATGGGTTATTGGGTTTTGTCACTGTGAGATAAAACTGAAACTCAGTCCAAGGCCTCAGCAGTGATGTATGTTAGACTTGAGCACAAATATTACCATAGAAAACAGGCACAGGTATTAATTCTATTAAAAACTGAGGTGAGTCTCTGACAATGGGCAAAGCAAACCCTGAAAAGATGACCAGCCCATCGCAAGGCAACACACAGAGAGAAAAACATTCACACAAACTCAGATCTATGGAAAATTTAAACAAGTCGATCAACCTAAACAGCAAAACACCCGGAGGAAACCCATCCAAAAAACACGGAGGACTCCATACTGAAAGACACCTGGCGATTAAGCCCAATATCCCTCTTGCTGTGAGTCGTTGTTGTTGTCATCGTCGTTGTTCTTCATCAATTAGTCAGCACGCGTAATAAGACTTCAAACTAATAAGTTTGGAACTACAATTCCCATATTTCTCTGCGCTCACCTGCAGCAGGCTGTTAAAACGGCAGCTAAACAATATTTTATTACAGTTAGGAACCCAAAGTCAATCTAAAACATTGCGATTCGTAAGAAAATACATAATATAATTTTCTGTAAGAACCCAATCTCCTTTTAAAGTGCTGTAAAGAACAGGGCAGATTTTGTGATATGCCTCTCGTGACTGTTTTGAACCCGTTATCCAATCAAGTTTCCTCAGCGCTTAGCAGGTCAGAACTTCATTTCCCAGGCGGCACCGGGGTTTGACAGGCTGATCGAGCAACGAGACCCGCAGTTGGAGGGTGGTTAGGTACTTGAGTCATTTTCTTTTCAGCTCGTTATTTAAGTCACAATAAATACGTCTCGTCTGTCAGTGAAAACTCCGTTGAGCAGTGATCTCCTGCCACACCACACGCTTTTAAACAGATATGAGCGGCAGCGGGCGGCCCAGGACGAGCTCGTTTGCTGACCCACCCGGCGCCGCTTCATCATCCGCGGGATCAGCCGCTGTCGTGGGGGGGAACACGGGAAAGTCCGGGGTCTCGCAGGCCTCGGAGGGAAACTCGTCTAATCTGAAGTTGGCCAGTGAGTATACCGACGATTTTTGGTCATTAACATGTTTGTTAGTGTGAGTTTTAAACGCAATAGGAGATTTAGCTCACACTAATACAGCACATCATCTTTTCTGCACAGAGGCTAGTTTGTTGTCGCGGTCGTGCAGGCTAGTTACAGCTAAAGCTTTGCTTGGTTAAGTTAGGTAACTTGAACAGCTGGTTATTGTTTATCGCTTTTAAATGTTTTTTTCGAGGTCAGACGAAAAAACTGACTAAAAGTACGGTTTTTATGGCGCGTTGAATGAAATAGGTGTTCCGGTTTTATTGTTGCTAGACTAATCGCTAGTAGCTAGCTAGTCTTCAGCACCATTGGTTTACAGGCAGCTAGCGAGCTAACTAGCAGTGTGCTAGGGACAGCTTGGAATAAATAAGATATATGACTTTTGACACAACTAGTTAAAGTTATACAGGCAGTGTGGGTTGCATAAATAATTTTCATCTGATGTGTCTCGCAACATTATATTCGTGTTCATGAGGTGAACTGTACCTTTATTACTAACTATAGTTTTGTGATTCGCCTTAGTGCTAAATAGCTAACTGGCTAAATCTGGCCTTCCACTCCCAGTTCAGTCTTTTATTGCAGTATATTGTACATGTAAAGGACGTGACATGTACAGCAATAAGACTGTTTTACAGTGTTTGGCTTTGCATGTTGGTTATGACTGTAGTTAAGCAAGTGTAGGACGTGAGCACCGGTTTGTAGTGAGTCTAGAAATGTAGACCGTTTCAGAATCTATTGAGAACATTGACTTCCCAACTGTTTACATATGCATATGGAATATAGTTTTACTGCTGTGTATGTGTGATAAAGTGAACGATTTAACGCCAGATGTGTCTTGGGCTCCAGAATACTCAGTATTTTGTCTGTTATGGCACCTGTAATGCTCTGGACTGCAAAACTTTCCAAAGAGCGGTCAGATCAGCGCAGTTCATCGCCCATACAGAGGACCACTACAGACAATGCCCATTAGAAAGACACAGCGGATTCTCTGAGATCCCATTTTCTTCATGGTCCTGCCATGTAGGATCCAAATCTGTCCAAAAGTTTCTACCTAATCATAATGATCACTTTGACTTTGTAACTGTAAAAGCAGTGATTGCATTCATCACGTTGGCAGAGGAAAACACTGGTTGCTTTTTACCAATTTGCATATTTTACAATTTTATTTAGTATTTTGCTACACTTTTTATTGTTATATTTATCTCCTTTGCAAATTAAGTACGCTCCCAGTTCAATTTTCTTTGTGTGTAATACCCAGTGGCCAGCCTTCTGCACAGTTGGCAGATTTTAGTCTTAGTCTCAACATACTGTCTAAACCTCGTGCATAACAGCTGAGGTGCATCTGGTGTTTTAGTAGGAAACTCACTGAAGTATTCTGGACTCTAGCAAGCTTCACACCTGAATGGCTTTTCTTGTTGTGATCTTGCTGGCTAGTATGACAGCAATGTAGCCTGCTGGTCGAAGAGCAGCACAGACTAATTATTATTATTGTTATTATCATTATTTTTCAAGGAGCTGGAGGTGAGGTGACGACGGTTGTCGCCACCCCTGGTCAGGGTCCGGATCGTCCCCAGGAAGTGTCCTACACTGACATTAAGGTGATCGGCAATGGTTCCTTTGGTGTGGTATATCAAGCACGCCTTGTTGACACTCATGAGTTGGTTGCCATCAAAAAAGTTCTTCAAGATAAAAGATTTAAGGTGTGTTAACTTTTTCATTTGTTTGCAAATGACAGTATCCGGCATCCAGGTGAGAGAGAAATGCTTGTGTAATGAAAACTTTCTTTGCTATCCTTGTAGAATCGGGAACTACAGATCATGAGGAAGTTGGACCACTGTAACATTGTTAGGCTACGGTACTTCTTCTATTCCAGTGGTGAGAAGGTAAGAATAAAGTTATTGTCATGCCTTCTGTGAAACCAGATTTTTCTCTTTTGTCATAAATTGTGAATTTGGGTTGATATGTCCAGTAGGACTACAGTATCTAAAGTGAAAACACTCATCACATTTTTGTAAATATATTATTATTTGGCGATGAAGCCTACAAGCAATCATGTCAACATGAGTAAAAAAAAACATCTTTCAAAAAGCTTCTTTGAAAACTGGGAAATAATACAAGGACGTTTAATTCCCAACCAATATCTACCGTTTGCTGAACTGTCCTCACAAATATTGATCTTACCATGAATTTGATGAACTTAACTTGGCACACAGAGGGATAAACTCGTGTCTTCTGCCCACGGGCCTGCTTCCCAAACACACATCACCAACATGATTGGTGGAGACACGATGTGAGCTTGGGAGGTGAGCCTCAAGCGTTGATGTATCTTTATTAAACTACCTCTGTGTCAATAATTAGTGTCAATCATTAGTTATCTTTAACATTACATATTTCATTCATTCATTTACATATTGCAAACAAAATGGATTTTAAACATTGTGAAACAGCATTGCTATTATTTATGTAAATTAATACATAAATAAGCTGCTGATTTCTCTGCATTATCAGGGGAGAGAGTGAGTTACTAGTCCTGACTCTCAGCTTGAAATCTGGCACTGAAACACAATGAACACTGTTGTACTTGCATAGGGAAGCCCAGTATGGGAATTACGTTGGTACTGGTTGAAATGGGTGACATTTCGAGTGCAGTGTCCAAAATTAACACACAATTGTTTCAATAAGCCGTAACGGTACCAACACATTTGTCCATGTCTATAGTTCCAGTGTCTGCATGGAAAGTCTTGAATCTCTGCTTTGGCCCACAATTGCCAGATCATGGAATCCCTTCAGTTTACTGAAATACTATTTTTCACTGTGTCTGTAATGGAGTAATGCAAAATAAATGAACACTCCCCTCTGCTTGTGCATTATCTAAATAAGCTCCATCTCCATTGGCATTTGGCTGAAATAGCAAACTTTCATGCATATTTTTTTAACTGCATATTGTCTACAACATTCTTCACTGAAAGTTTTTTTCTGCAACATACTGCCATATAAATTTCATAAGTTGAGTTTTATTTAAGGTTGGGGTTGAAGTATGTGTATATAAATGCATACAATGTGTAAACTATAAATTCTAAATTCTTATTGTGTGTTTTTATCATTGCTCTTGTGTTTTATCATTGTTCTTACTACTTATTTTATATTGGTGTGTAGCACTTTGAGATTTTATTTTTATGTAAAGTGCCTTAGAAATGTATTGTTATTAAATGCAAAGAAATAAACAAATCCGCAGCTGAACAGCCCCTAAATCTCGCATGGACGTACTGATTCTCTCCATCCTGTAGAAACACTGTGGGCGTTCCCTATTTGCTCACCTGAACTGCTTGATTCAGACCCGTGTCTACATGGCCTAAGAAGGTGCAAACGAGCCTTAATGTGTCCGTTCTTGAGAAGTGGCTATTTCCTTGCAACCATTCCAAACAAGCCACAATTGTGGAACACTTGTAAAATTGTCACATGCACACAACGACCACCCATAAAATCCTGTAAGTCCTTCAAAGTGGCCATTGGCCTCTGTCACCTTTTATAGCAGTTTCCTCCTTGCTCTTGCGTCCAGTCTGGAGGGATGGCCACATCCAGATTTATTATGGACTTTACTGTGCTTGATAAAGTCCTTGAGATTTTTTTTTGTATCCACCTCCTGCCTTATGTCTGTTCATAACTCTGTACCTGAGATCTTTTGAAAGTGGCTTACCACTCATAGTCCGCTCCACTGCCAAGCAAGGGAATACTCCAGGAACTACTGTTTTTTTTTGCTTGACTAATCATACTGATTACAATTGACCACAGATGGAAGAAAGAAAATTGGTCTGCAATGGAAATGTTGGTTATGTACACCTGATTTAATTTATAAATAATGTGTAGGAGGTGGGGGATTCTTTATTAATCTTTTTTAAAAATTAAAATAATTTCTTTTTTCTTTCTTTTTTTTTTAAATGTAGCTAGGATATCTTTTAATAATATGTTATAGATTGCATTGAGTGAGTAAACCTGGAAAAAGTATTTTTTTTTTCCATTTAAGTCTGTAAAACAAAAAAATATTCAGAAGGGGGTGATTTTCATGTCTATACCCACTCTACATAGATACATAGTTTCATATATTCATTCATACATCCTGGGGGGAACTTTAGGTACCATTAGGCAGGTGGTAAAGATGAAATTGTTGATCAATTTCATGTTAAACCATAGTTTTAATTTCCAATAGTTAGTATTACAAAATGTAATTATTCTTAAAATTGTAGTTGAAAAAGTAATTGATTGGAAAGGGATACAACACCTTAACAATTGTTCTTGTTGTGTCCAGTACCCACTACTTCAGTGTGTTGTGTGGAGACTTTAGAATGGGGGAAATGTCATTATTGTATCTTGTCTAACTTATACTCTAACTCATTGTAAAAAAGCTACAGTGTTACCTACTCTTGTAAAAACACTACATTGGAGTTTTGCCACATTTCTAAAAGTACCATGCTGGGTGACTGACCAGCTATGCCTTGCTCCTTCTTTATGGATTTTCCAGTGTAATATCAATATTTTTTACTATTTTAAATAATTTAAAATAATTAATCTAAAGTACATTTCCATACTTTGCTGTCAGGGAAAATGCTACATTTTAATTCGCTCTCTTAAGCATGATGATGATGATTTAGGCTCTTTAGAAAGCTTAGTAGCACACGTGCATCAAGCTGTAACAAACTGTTCTTTCTATGACGCTTTTCTGTCGTCTTTGGGATTGGACCAGACGGGCTCATCGGTCAGTGGATTAAACATGGCGGCTAATTGGTGCCTATGTCCACAGAACAATAAAGACGTTCGTCTTTTTGTTTTTGATCTCGATCATTTGATTTATGGAAAGATGTGTTCTCCACAGAAAGATGAGGTGTATCTGAATCTGGTGCTGGACTTTGTGCCAGAAACCGTATACAGGGTGGCACGACATTTCAACAAAGCCAAGACCATCATTCCCATCATTTATGTGAAGGTGAGGACTGTTACTCTGAGTAGCTTTTCTGACTAGAACTAGAACGGCTGTGTTCCAGTAACATAAGGTAGAAATCAACATACATTAGATAAGCAAGATCTGTTTATCTTCATCACTCTCTCTCTCTCTCTCTCTCTCTCTCTCTCTCTCTCAGGTCTACATGTACCAGCTGTTCCGCAGTTTGGCCTATATCCATTCCCAAGGCGTCTGTCACAGAGATATTAAGCCCCAGAATCTGCTGGTGGACCCGGACACAGCCGTACTTAAGCTGTGTGACTTTGGCAGGTAGGTATAATGTGTGCTTAAAATAATGTAAACCACTCTGTTGAAATTTCACAAAAAATTAATGTGGAATAATTTTTTAGGTTGTCAGGTTGTAGTATGTTCTTCTATAACTTGTCCCTAATTTCACTGCAATTTAATTTCCTCAGAGGTCAAGTGAAATTGAAATGACCTACCCTTAACTAATAGCTACATTATACATGTCATCTGATGCTCAAGTGTAGTTGTATTTGATTTAAAATGATTCCAACACCGGGACATGCAACAAATATTTTTTTTTTTCAAATTTCTATGAACATGATGCACTGACTTGAGACTTTTCTTAGTAATGTTAGTAATGTAGCTACTAAAGACTAGGTCAAGGATGATGACTAGGCTTAGTCATGAACTGATTAACATCTTTGGTTTGTTTGTTCATTATTTCATTAGACTACTTCAACTGCAAAAGCAACCAAAAATTCAGACATGAAGCCATCCATGCTTAATCAGAGCTCTATTGCACGTTAGTATATTTGAATAGATTATTTTACATGAACATTACACTTAATGAAAAATGTAGTGCACGTTGCTTTATTGGCAATGGATATGAAAAAGTGACATTTGATCATTTAGCCTTGATTAAACGGCTTGACTAGACTTGTGAGGCTTTAAGATGATTTTATCCATTATAATTATTCTTATTAATTATTATGAATAGTCCTCATCTAGAGCACACATCCTGCTCAGGACCTGGAGGTCGGTATCCAGCACAGTTTGGTAGTTTCCCTCCTCAAACACACTCACTAAACCTGGCGATTAACAGGTGAGTTGAACTGTGCAGGACCCCGACCTCCAGACCAGAGTTCCACACCCCTGATCTAGAGTGTTGGGTTGTATTTCACAATGTCTTCCTCTCTTATCCAGTGCAAAACAGTTGGTACGGGGTGAGCCCAACGTCTCCTACATATGTTCACGATATTACCGTGCCCCCGAACTCATCTTCGGAGCTACTGACTACACCTCCAACATTGACATCTGGTCAGCAGGCTGTGTGTTGGCCGAGTTGCTGCTTGGTCAGCCCATTTTTCCTGGAGACAGTGGTGTAGACCAGCTTGTTGAAATCATCAAGGTGAGTCTTTTTTTTGTGTCATTTTATTTTATTTTTTTTAATTTAGTCTCTTATAGAGACACTGTATTTTAGAGAAGTTTTCTCACTTTTTGTTCAGATCTATCACTCCCCTGGCCTTGTGATCCATATATTAGACCTACAAAACAGACCGTTTTTAATTTATTATAGTGAAGTCAGAAAAATCCCCACATTTTCTTATATTCATCTACTACAGTGGTTCAGCCTCCATGATGTTAAAGACAATGTTTAAGGAGACACAGCCAGTCATGACCGAGATCAGTCATAAAAGCATGTTTCATTCTGAGGGTGTGAATTTTATTGACTGCTTTTGGTGCATAAAATTCTATCAATTTCTGCAGGGAGGTAAAATATTTGATTTGATTTAAACACTAAACAAGGAATGTGCAGTTTTTTGCTTTATTGGGGGTCTGGGGACTCAGAACCGGTCAGTATCTGGTGTGACCACCATTTGCTCATGCAGTGCAACACATCTTCTTCGCATAGAGTTTATCAGATTGTCAATTGTGGCCTGTGGAATGTTGGTCCACT
>JBBIGC010000137.1:361995-375062 GCA_037576955.1 Lepidarchus adonis
ACAAGTACGGAGACACATCCCTGATCGGATGCAAGTAGAAGGTCATTTACTACCTTCACCAGTGCAGTCTCTGTACTCTGATGAGGCCTAAATATTTCTGTCCATGCTGCACTCTTCAGTAGGAGTGGGGGTAATCGCAGATGATCTCCCTCCTTATGATCCGAGCAGCAGAGTGAGACATGAATCCGAAGCTGGAAGCTCAGAGTAGCTCAGAGTGAGGGAGAGAGAGAAAGAGAGACAGACTGTTAGGGATGCTCATTGTTATGGATTATTTAAAGTAATGAATATTGTGGTCTGAGTGCAGGAGCTCCGGCAAAAGTCTCTATGACAGCACAACTAAAGGGGAGAACCAGGAGGAGCACAGAGGGCATCCTGGGTCACAACACAGCCAACCACTCGACCGCCAACAAACCTGAGTGAACACGTCGGATGGGGGCGACAGCATCCAAGCTTCCCAGTTTACCAGAAAACTCTGTGTCTGAGAACCCTCTGGTTCTGCCCCTTATCTAGAACTAACAGAAAGCTTGACTAAACAAATAAGTTTTTAGCCTGGACTTAAATATTGAGATCGTATCGGCCTCCCGCACAATATTTGGAAGATTATTCCATATTACATTTATAGGAGAAAGCTCTGCCCCCTGCTGTAACGTTAGCAACATGGGGAACCAGCAAAAAGCCTGCACCTTGTGATCTAAGTAGTCGTGGTGGATTATAAGGGACATTGCCCTCTTCAAGAATATTAAAGTTATTAAAATCCATTGTATAATGTCAAACTAAATGATGTGGATCTATTTCTTGTGCCCAGCATGTACATGATTGCTTGTTTTACAATCTCTGCTTGTATAAGATCAGCAAAACTGATGCACATGCAACTCCACATGCTTTAAATTAAACCTGGGTCGATCCAGTGCGTAGTGAGGCAAAGTAGTAACACTGGGTAAACACTGGAACTCTAAATGTCTGTTTAGCTTAGACACATCTGATAAAAACCTTGATGTAAAGCTAGTGTACAGCAACATCTTAAATGTAAACCTTTAATGTCTGGGGTTTTTTTTTCAAGGGAATTTCTCGCTCAGTTCTCACACAGTGTCCTTCAGTGCATGTTGCTTTGGTGCATTCTTCACTCTGACTGAACACACTGTATTCCTTGAGTGTTTATTTTTAGGTGTCATATGAAATTATTGGTATTACATGGAGCTGGATTATTACTGCCTTCTGAAATGTTCATGGTTCAAACATCACACATGGCCACTGGACATTTTTCATTTTCCAGTTTAAAATAGTTCCACACTGCTAACATTTTAACTGTAAGCTTTACAGTGTTTGCTATGGACGGCAGGTGGTGTGAATTAGACAGTGACTGATGTGACACTGCATTGTAACACTGGGTATAAAAGAATTGGAATAAGTGAAAAGTAAAGAAAACTTGCTAGACTGAAGAAAATGTCTGGGGGGTGGGTTAGTCTTGGTTTAGTCCTTTCATGCAGGGAGGGGCCCTAAGGCTTTTGAGGAGCCTAACTGTCTGAGGGAAAAGGCTATTGCAGTATCTGGCAGAGGTGGTTTGGATGCTCTAGAACCTTTTGCCAGACAGCAGAGGTGTAAACTCTCTATGAGAGGGGAGGGAGGGGTCTGTGACTAAGCTGGTCCCATGGTGTATATACAGTGTTTCTTTAGTGGAAGGAGGGGGAGTTTGATTATCTGTTCTGCTGTCTTTATAATATTTCGGAGGGACCTCTGATTTGTTTTGTTGCAGTTCCCATGCTTGACAGCAACTATCATTTCTGCCCCTGTAGAATGTGGAAAGACTGGAAGGGGGAAGGCTGCAGGAAATGTAGATGCTGATGGGCTTTTTGGTGATGGTAGTTGTGTTCAGAGTCCATGTGAGGTCATCTGCAATGTGCAGTCCCAAGATCTTGACAGCAGAGCCACTGATGTGGAGTGGAGTTGAGGTTGCAGGGTTTCTTAGTCACCTACCATCTCACAAACGGAATCAAAATCACTTTATTTGGCCAAGTATGTTTGTGCGCACAATTAATTTATTTCCAGGCAATGGTTTCTCTGTAGTACATCCAAATAAGACTTTATTATATGATATAAACAGTATACTGTCTGTACAATACACGTATGGAACATTAGCATTCATAATAAACACTATGCATGTGATACAATATACAATATACTTATATATATATGGAATATTACATAATAGACACTCTATGGGAGATAAAATACAGAGTAGTGTTTATTATATGTGTCATATATACAGTATCTTACAAAAGTGAGTATACCCCTTACACTTTTGTAAAATTCTTTTTATGGGAAGAATATGATACTTTGATACAATGTAAAGTAGTCAGTGTACAGCTTATATAACCGTGTAAATTTACTGTCCCCGCAAACTAACTCAACACACAGCTATTAATGTCTAAACTGCTGGCAAAAAAGTAAGTACATATTGTGCCCAGTTTGCCATTTTCTCTCCCTGCTGTCACTCGTTGGTGTTACAAGTTTTCAGGTGTGAATGGGGAGCAGGTGTGTTAAATTTGGTGTTATCACTCTCACACTCTCTCAACTCTGAGAATCTGGAAAATACCAAACTGATGCTCTACATAAAGATGACCCAGGCTATAAGAAGTCACTACATATTAAATATATTGTAGTGTATGTACAGACTGTTATATAAACAATATCTCTTTGTTTTTTCAACATTCAAAGATGGGTTGCTGTCTGACCTCCTCTCTGTATGCTGACTCATCATTGCCACTAATGTGTCCCATAACTGTTGTATTATATGCAAAGTTGATGCTGTGATTTAAGCTGTAGTTGGCAGTACAGTCATGTGTGAGCAATGTAAACAACAGTGGACTAAGCACACAGCCTTGTGGGGCACCAGTGCTCAGTTTGAGCATTTTGGAGGTGGTTCCTACAGACTCGGGCCTGTTAGTGAGAAACTCCAGGATGCAATTACAGAGGGAGGTGTTCATGACCACTTGGCTCAGCTTCCCCTCCAGTCTCCATGGGTTGATTGTGTGGACTGATTTCCTAGAACTCTTGGTTGTTCAGTCTGCTACTTGGTACCATCATCAACCCTAGCTAGTTAAACAGATATGTATAACAAAATAAACATACCATAATACCATAAAGGTTATTTTAATGATACAAGGGTATTTGAAATTTGAACACAGTCCAAGCTGGAAAAACTTGGACAACAGAGCAGGAACAAGAGGAGGCTATTGTGAATAAGGTTTACCTTTATATTTAATTATTAGTAATTAGTAATTGACAATTGGTGAGTAAATGACAAATGTTCTTATCTGTACTAATTTGCTAAAAAAATATTGAAAAAAACATATATTACATATTAAAATGTGTAATCTATTAGTTTGATCAAATGCAAGTGTAGTATAGGATAAAGTAACATTGTGCAAAACCTCATTATATTTAGCAATGTGTAAGTGTTTAAGAATTCCATGTGTCAAAGTCTTTATGGTCGCTGATACTACTGTAAGCTGATTTGAACCATTTTACCTGAAGCATCTGCTGATATGATTTCAGAAATAAAAATGTTTTCAGTCAGTATGTTAATTTGAAATTACTTAACAACGGGACATGGTTTGAGGAAAGTGTGAGGTACTTTAAGCATGCAGTCTGTTTTATGCTAATTAGTGTGGTTTATGATTTCTTGTTAGCTTCATTAACCGTGTTACTCCAGCACTGAAATCATGGCTGATTGACTAAGGGATAAGTGGAAAAGTATGAGTGTTTACTTATTTAAAGAAAGACTTGCTACACATTCTAATTTACGAATCTGTATAGCCAGATTTAACTGAAACTAGTGGGTATAGATGGAATTATTCAGACAGTGTATGGTCTATAGTTTTGGACAGAAATAAGAGCTGAGAAAAAAGTTCATACAACAACAATGACAGGGTCAAATGTAGGCTTCTTCAGTGAAGAAGTAACTCCAGCCATTTGTCAGTGAAATATTGATTACTGAAGAATGGTGTAAGTCCACTACATAGAAGCATGGGGTGCATCATTTTTGACAGAATGACTGAAGGACTTTCAAAAATTGACATATGTTGTGAGAGATGATTTGCAAGTGGGAGGAAGGGCATTAAGGATAAAAGAAAAAGTTAAGAATAATTTATGAGGGTTAGATGTGTGTGCTCACCTTTAAAAATGTTGTTTTCAGTGCAGGACTAAAAGATCAAGGTAAAGCTGTGTCTGATACTCTGCCAGATCTTCTGGGGATTTGGATCTTATCCACTTCCTCCCAGTCCTGTTTCTGCAGCTCAGAAAGCATCACTAGCCAGTTGATGGACAGTTAGGGAGTGGAAAACAGAGGTCAAGACAGGTTTGAGAAAGATTTTTTTAGGTAACTACAGTATAAGGACATTGTGGAAAAAAAGTTTTTCTGTCGTAAGCAAGCACACCTACTAATGATATGCATGTTTTACTTAGAGTCCCTTGAGAAACAATATACAGTGCTGTGAAAAGGTGTTTGCCCCCTTCCTGATTTCTTTTCTTTTTCCATGTTTGTCACAATTAAATGTTTCAGATCATCAAATTTAAAGACAACACAAGTAAACAAAAAATGCACTTTTAAGTGAAACCTACATTCAAAAATGGTCCTGTGTAACAAAGTGATTGCCTCCTAAACTTAATATGTAACTGGTTGGGCCACTTTAAGCATAAACAACCGCAATCAATAACTTGCAATGAGTTTTTTTACAGCTCTATGGAGGAATTCTGGCCCACTCATCTTTGCAGAATTGTTGTAGTTAAGCCATATTGGATGGTTTTCGAGCAGGAACCACCTTTTTAAGTTCATGCCACAGCATCTGAATAGGATTCAGGTCAGGACATTGACTAGGCCACTGCAAAGTCTTCATTTTGTTTTTCTTCAGTCAAGCAGAGAAGGACTTCCTGGTATGTTTTGGATCATTGTTCTGCTGTAAAACCCAAGTTCGCCTCAGCTTGAGTTCACATTCTTATGGTGGAGTCATGAACACTGACCTTAACTGAGGCAAGTGAGGCCTGAAGTTCTTTAAATGTTGTTGTGGGTCTTTTGTGACCTCATGAACGAGTTGTCGCTGCACTCTTGCGGTTATTTTGGTCGGTCGGCCACTCCTGGGAAAGTTCTCCACTGTTCCATGTTGTGGATAATGGTTCTCACTGTGGTTCTCTGGATCCCAAAGCTTTAGAAATGGATTTACAACCTTTTCCAGACTGACATATCTCAATTACTTTAACTCTCATTTGTTCCTGAATTTCTTTGGATCTCAGCATGATGTCTAGCTTTTGAGGATATATTGGTCACTTCACTTTGTCGGGCAGTGTCTTATTTAAGTGATTTCTTGATTGAGAACAGGTGTGGCAGTAATCAGGCCTGGGTGTGGCTACAGATATTGAACTCAGGTGTGATGAAGCACTGTTATGTTTTAACAGGGGTGCAGTCACTTTGTCACACAGGGCCATGTAGGTTTGGATTTTTTCTCCCTTAATAATAAAATCATTCACTTAAAAATGCATTTTGTGTTTACTTGTGTTGTCTTTGCCTAATATTTAAATATGTTTGATAATCTGAAACTTTTAGGTGTGAAAAACATGGGGAAAAAATTTCAAACCAGTGTATAAGTTCATGCCATGAAAATTGTTGATTTATTCAGTTAATCAAACCTATTTGATACAGTGCTTTCTGATAAAGGTTATCATGAATAAATCTAAAAAGATCAATCACATGAAAAAGTAGACCTTCACATTTAGCACACATCCAATTCTTTACATTTAAAATGAAGTGTTCCTGATTATGTGCCATTGTCTTATGCAAATCTGACTTTCAGGTTCTGAAGTTCTCTATGCTATTGAAGTGTGATCTAAAGAACCCTTCTTACTTAAATACATGGCAGTGGATGACTAGATGTCTGACAATATATTTAAAATGATCTCAGATTAATTTCTAAACTATTTGAAATAATGAATCACACTGTGAAGAAATAACTGTATTTAACTAAGGTGTCATGGACGAGCTGCTCTAACAAATTCGACTCAAGCGTAGACTTCTCCTAGAACAAAACATTTTATCAATAAATGAGTAACCATGGAAACCCTACTTTAAAATTCAGTAGCTGACAATCTCAAATGATGTCATATACAAGGTAACTCTAACCGGTTGCTGTAAATTAGGTGTGCTGTTTTTTGCTGTTTTTGTTTTGTTTTGTTTGAGAAAGACACTTAATTCTAAGATAATTGCCTTTAAACAGTTTGGTGCCTAAAACAACAAAATGAATACATACTAGCTTACATATGACATATGGAGCATGCACTTCCAGTCAAAAGTTTGGATACACTTTCCCATTCAAGCTGACTGAGAAAGTAGAGATCCTTTACATTTGTAGTCATAATGAAATAGATCTAGTGATATAGCAGTCAGTCACGCAAAATATTTTCTTTATGGAATCGATTAAAATGTATTCTTATAGGACTTTCAGGAGAAAGTCTGACATGAAACACTACTGTTTGGCTATTTTAGTTATTTAATATGCACATTTTTATCTTGGGTTTATCTTGGATATGATTTTGAATTTGGTGCATGTTTAAATGAAAGGAATGAAACTATAGTGAGTACACACTGGCACTGAGATTTCATCAGATTTCTGTAGCACGGTCTGGAAATATGTTCATTTTGTTTTACTTTACTAAGATAAAGAAACAAAACCAGAAAAATGTGGATTCTAGGCTTTTGTTTCTGATTGTGAAGTGTGTGAAAGTTCCCTGAGGTGTGAGTCAACACAGCTGCTCACGTACTTGCAGAAAGAGCTTGTTTCAGCTCTGATAGAACATGCAATGGAATAATATACACTTTTACTGTTAACAGAGCAGCCCCCTTATAAAAATCTCCATCCTCCACTGCCCTTCTGTGCATGCCCTAAAAATCCCTGTGCACTCATAATCAAATCATCCTCCTAATATGAGAGGCCAGGAAGTCAGAAGGAACTGCCATCTTCAAAGGCTATCCTCATATCACACTATGTTTTTCCCTGCAGGATTGCAAACACTCATTTCCTGTGTTCCCTCTTGCCCCCCTACCCCCACCCCACCCCACCTCTTCCTGCTGACATGCCCCAGTTGCTGCCCAAAGTTCTGGTGTCTAGTGATAAAATCTTACCCACTAATTCATGAAGGGGACGGTCGCCATGGACACTCCCAGCTGCTTCCATGGCAACCTGGAGCCCAGATGGTGTTGTCACCATAGTTCCCATAGTATAGACATACTACAACACATTGTCTTTGGGTTGGAAATATAAGGAATATGTTGTCACCGTGTATGTAAAACTGCATGTCATTTTTCTTGGGAAAGCCTAGTTACTTGTTAGTAGTTGCTGGAATTTTGTCTGGATGTCTTTTGAGGAAATAAACAATTTATAGCAAGATAGGATGAAGAGAGAAGACGAATATTTTAAGAACCTTTTGGGTATACAGTGGTTTGTGCAACGTACTTCAGCAGAACTATTCCTTTTTCTTTTCTGCAGGGCTTTTGTACCACTAGTTTTTTTTTTTTTTTTTACTTCTGTTCATGCATCTGGTAACATACACCACTAATTACACAAGGGATGTGATTTGCTGATGTTTTAATGTTAAATAAATGTTTACTGATGCTTTACTTACTTATTCCATTCAAATTAAACTTTATACTGCAACTTATTAAAATACTTATTTGGAAGAGCTCCACTCTCTTTTTAAATACAATATTAAGATACTCTGAAGCCATTTATGATGTCTCATTAGCATACAAGGCTCCTGAATAATTTCTTGGCCCTTCTTTCCCCTCTGAATCTTAGGCTCTCCTTTCAGAGATGAAATAACTCTTGGAGTGCTGCAGCTACAGGAGAACAACAGGCTGGAGATCCTGAAGCGTCGATGGTGGGAGGGAGGGGAGTGTCCCAAAGAAGAGGACCATCGTGCTAAGGGTGAATGACACTTTTTTTCTTTATTAGAAGCCTAAAATTAGAATCAAAGATACCTGCTTCAAAGTAAGGTTTGATGTCTGGTGTAGTAAGATCATTCCACTTTGTTCATAGTTACAAATAACTTCCTTAACACTGGGATCCCTGAAAATGTCATACTGTCCCAGCAAGTAGCTCCCTTCCTTACTGTGGACCTTTTACTGGTCCAGCTCCTGGAATCCACAAATCTACAAGGACCACAAGCCACAAACTCAAGGAACCTGTTTCCCTCTTTAGTACATTCAACAAGACTATGCACATATACGATACAGACAGTACAGTAAAGTATGATTATTATGGCATTATTATTACTATTATTAGTAGTAGTAGTATTATTATAGACCTGAGCCATTGGACTTGCTTTTAGGGATTTTAGTGATAATACAATTTCTGCATACATGAATATGGATAAGCATGTAGCATCATAAACTTTCACAATTACACTGATATTTTGACTTATTGTAAACTTGACTGAACTTCTAATAGTGCATTATCAATACACTGTAAAAAAGAAAAGGGTTTTAATTTTATAAAGTAAGTAACTTTAAATTTTAATTAATTACATTTCAAATTCTTGCAAAAATCTATGTTTTGTGATTGTTAACCAATCCATTTCATGCTGTTTATAATAAACCTGACTTCTGTATTCTTTTCATTTTGAATTCCATCCAAAATGCTGCCTTGGCTGTACTTTAGAATAAATACAAATTTATTACATACAACAATGCTTTAGCTTTTGTTGCTCTATAATCTGTATATTTCCTTCAGTACAGATGTGCAAGTTTCTAAATACATAATGCATCCCAGATAGCAAGAAGCATGGTCCCTCAAATCTTCAGTCCAGAAGATCATTGTCCATGTATTTGAAAAAGAATTTAACATTTTTATGAATCCATTTAACTGAGCTTTGATCCAGTGAAGCATTTCTGGATCAAGTTCACATATGTCGTTTGAAAATGGCACAGTGAACTATATTCACAGACAGTGATGTCGAGAGCTGTTCCTGACAGTAATTTCCATCAAAGAAACTGTAGATCATGAGATTCAAAGTCTGTGCAAATTAAGGAACATTAATCAGAATTTGTTCCATCTGCTCCATCTTTCCTTCTGAGAGACTCAGACTCTCTTAGATGCTCTTCATACACCTAATCTAAGTGTGTCCAATTATTTAACTCAATTCTTTCAGCTGTTTATTTTAAGATTCAAGATTTAAGATGCTTTATTCAGCACATACATTCTACAAGTTTGAGCAGCAGTGAAATGTGACCTGATGTGCTCCATGGAGCATACAGAATAGAAATAGAAATCAAGTGAATTCTAAAAGAAAAAAAAAAAAAAATATATATATATATATATATATATATATATATACACATAAGTACTCATATTTATACACACTTTAAACACTATTTTAGTACCACTTAATTTTTTTAGCCCTTTGTTGCCACATCTCAACTCTTTCGTGTTACTGTCATGAAATTCAAAATGAAGTAATATTTTTCATGAAATAGTAATATTTCTCATTTTGCACATTTAATGTTTTTCATGTTCTACTGTGAATGAAATATGGATTTATGAGATTTGTAAATCATTGTATTTTGTTTACTTTACATTTTACACAACAACATTTTTGGAATTGGGGTTGGACTTAGGCAATATTCTCCATTTATAAATGAACATGTTTTTAACATCTGCATTTGCTTATACAGTGAGTACGAAAAGTATTCAGACCCCCTTAAATGTTTAACTCTTTGTAATATTGCAGCTATTTGCTAAAATCATTTTTTCATCATAATCTTTTCCTCATTAATGTTCCCACAGCTCCTCACATTGACAGAAAAACAGAATTGTTGACATTTTTGCAGATTTATTATATTATATCCTAAGTATTCAGACCCTTTGCTGTGACACTCATATATTTAACTCTGCTGTCCATTTCTTCTGATAATCCTTAAGATGGTTCTACACCTTCATCTGAGTCCAGCTGTGTTTGATAAGACTGATTGGACTTGATTAGGAAAGCCACACACTTGTCTATATGAGACCTTGCAGCTCACACTGCACGTCAGAGCAAATGATGAGGTCAAAGGAACTGCCTGAAGAGCTCAGAGACAGAATTGTGTGGCACAGATCTGTCCAAGGTTACAAAAAAAATTCTGCTGCACTTAACGTTCCTAAGAGCACAGTGGCTCCATAATCCTTAAATGGAAGACGTTTGGGACCAGAACCCTTCCTAGAGCTGGACGTCCGGCCAAACTGAGCTATTGGGGAAGAAGAGCCTTGGTGAGAGAGAGATAAAGAAAAACCCAAAGATCTCTGTGGCTGAGCTTCAGAGATGCAGTCAGGGAGATGGAGAAAGTTGTAGTAAGTCAATCATCACTGCAGCCTCCACCAGTCAGGGTTTTATGGCAGAGTGACCCGACAGAAGCCTCTCCTCAGTGCAAGACACATGAAAGCACACATGGAGTTTGCTAAATAACACCTGAAGGACTCCAAGATGAGAAATAAGATTCTCTGGTCTGATGAGAAAACCAGACACTGCTCATCACCTGTCCAGTACAGTCCCAACAGTGAAGCATCTTCCCAAAAAGACTTATGGCTGCATTAGATCAAAAGGAGCTTCTACTAAATACTGAGCAAAGGGTCTGAATATTTAGGACCATGTGATATTTTAGTTTTTCTTTTTTAATAAATCTTCAAAAATGTCAACAATTCTGTGTTTTTCTGTCAATATGAGGAGATGTGTGAACATTAATGAGGGAAAAAATTATCTTGAATGATTTTAGCAAATGGCTGCAATATAACATAGAGTGAAAAATTTAAGGGGGTATGAATACTTTCCATACCCACTGTGTGTATTCAAACAGTTAATAACAAAAGGGAAAACATTTTAAGGGAAAGATTTGATCAGTTTATATTAATAATTTTTAAATTCTTATATATAATTTGCACCACTTTATAAATTCTAAGCTGTTCAAAACTGATTTTGGCATGCCTGTATGAATGTCATTTTACATACTTTGAAAATGTTAATTGCCATTTTAAAGTCAAAGTAAACTTTAT
Source organism: Lepidarchus adonis (assembly GCA_037576955.1). NCBI lineage: Eukaryota > Metazoa > Chordata > Actinopteri > Characiformes > Lepidarchidae > Lepidarchus > Lepidarchus adonis. The sequence goes on from JBBIGC010000137.1 coordinate 373,068, forward strand.
AGTCATCTCTGCTATATACAGTACATGCTCTAGTTGAAACAGTTCAAGCAACAAGTAGGACACAGAAGGAATAAATATATAAATAGTGGGTGGTCAAAGATGTGCAGTATCTTTATGGTATTATCATATAAAATGTTCAGTATTTTAGCAGCACTAAAAAAAAACCAAATAGTGCAATTGAGTGTGTGCTGGATCAGCAGTAGTTTAAAGTGACAAGTGTAACAGTTTGTAAACATGGACAGAATCCCTGAGAATGAGATTTTCCATAGTGCAGCATATGCATCACCAGGACAGCGATGTGTGAAGTGCAGATGTAATAGAGTCAGTTAACAGTCTGTGTGTGTATAGGGAAGTGGGAGGGCAGGGAGTGTGTTCCATGATGGCTTGTGGGAAGATACTAATTTGCAGTCTGGTGGATCGGGCCCCATCTGTTTGAGAGGTGTAAGAGGTCAAGTACAATGCAGGAGGCCTTCCTGATGCAGGCCAAGTGGAAGCTCTCCTGTAGCGGAGTGAAAGATGTTCTGATGACCAATGCAGCTGCTTTAACAATCGCTTGTAGCTGGTTTTGATCACTGACTCTGCAGTTGCCAAACTACACGGAGATGCAGCCGGTCAGAAAACTCTCGATGGTTCCTCTGTAGAACACAGAGAGGATGGGAGGAGGAAGGTTGCCCCATTTCTGGCATCTCAGGAAGTGGAGACGCTGCTGGGCCTTTTTGGTGATGGAAGTGGTGTTGTTTACAGTTTTTACCGTGGAGCCATGAATGTTGAGTGGTGTGTGGATGGAGCAGGTCTTTCTGAAATCTCTTTAGTGGTTTAGTCCATGTTCAGTGACAGGTTATTCTCACTGCACCAGACCTCCAGCTGCTGAACCTCATCTCTGTACGCTGACTCATCGTTGAGGCCCACCACAGTAGTGTCGTCAGCAAACTTGATGATGTGGTTAGAACTGTGCAGCGTGCTGCAGTCATGTGTCAGGAGAGTGAACAGCAGTGGACTGAGAATGCAGCCCTGAGGAGAGAAATGTTCCTTACACCACCATAACTATGGATGGACAGGGGAATTTCCATCATCATCATCATCATCATCATCATCATCATTTGTTATAGCTGGATACTGAACAGGAGAAACAACTTTTAATTGATAACTTGGAGCAGGGGTGTCAAAGTCAAATGGACAGAGGGCCAAATAAAAAATTTTGCTACAAGGCGAGGGCCGGACTGATCAAACATTAATTAAAAAATTGTAAAATGACCGCATATAGTCAAGTGAACCAAATTGAACGTGCTGAAAACCTAACAAATATATTCCAATATGATCAGATAAATAAAGCAATAATCAGTAATCTTTAATTTTCAACAGGCACAAAAGACAAATTTACTTTATATAAAAATCCCCATAACATTAAATGAAAGAAGCCGGTATTATTCAAGGCACCATCAGTAGCCTATTTTTTCTCTTTTAGCAAAAGTGGGCTAAATTTACTTCAAAGAAAAAAATACTAATAGCAATTTTCTATCATTCACTCAACTGAAATATTTTTAAAACATAATTGGATTGAAATAAAATAAAGTGCAAAAAACTATTAACCAAATATTAAACTTTAATTTTTAAACTTGAACTGAGTAAAAACTCTCAGTATGTGATTGCACAGTGATGTTCACTTGTTTGAGGCTGAAGCTTGGTGGTGTCTCATCTTTTCTACAAGTTCATCAATATTCGGGGTCAGGCTCTGAGCTGAGGAAATCCTCAGAATTGAGTGAAGGTGTTCAGCAGTACGTCAACTTCTGTGTGAGAGCTGGGTTGCCTCTTGTGTGTGTGTGTGTGTGTGTGTGTGTGTGTGTGGTTCAGTAATAACATTAATAAGAGCAATATTAATTATCAGTAACAGAATCAGGTAGCCTTAATGCCTTATAGGGCTAGCAGCTCAACCGAGCTGATACTACAATCTAAATATCTGAATCAGAGGTCCCAGATACAATCAACAATATACAT
>JBBIGC010000137.1:437923-462216 GCA_037576955.1 Lepidarchus adonis
GAATCGGATATGGGTCACAATTTAAAACACGTGTAAACAGAAGGTCAAAAAAATCAGATATAGGCAGCAAATCAGAACTGAGCATCAAGACCTGCAGCGTAAATGAGGCCTTAGCTCATCTGATGTTTTTTTCCTAGATCTCCCTCCCTGTGATTCTTTATGGAGTCTACTCAGATGGGAGGTGCCAGCTCTAGTGTGTATGATGTTGACACTGGGGTGTGTGAGGGGACGTGCGGTACGTGTGAGGGATTTGAAAGGCATGGGGCCCGTGGAATTCAGTCTGAACTCTTCCGTCTGCATTGCCAGGCTAAACACTGGCATACCACCAGCCTGCCATGTTTGTATGTCAGTCGGTCTGTGTGGACAGAGTGTTTCACGCTCTGAGTCACACACATATACACACACACACACATGTATGTGTTTGTTTTCGTACAAAGTCAGGATGTGGGTTTTACTTCCCAAGCTTTACCATCACTGTTGGCGCATAAGAGAAAGAAAAAAATCAGAGCTTTCATACAGAAATGTTTTTTGAACAGTTTTAGCTGATTGGTATTGGTCAATTCAACCCCAAATTTTTACCATGTTGTAAAGTGAAACTGAGAAGTTTGTCATTTTATGATGTTCCTCTCTTTCTGGAGAATGGAGAAAGTTCAGGAGAATGTTATTTCTGGTGGATTTTATGTATTTTCTGAGCTTGAGCAAACATCTTAATAACTGTAAACTTCTACGCAATATGTCATGGCAGAGTGACTCATGTGAATCAGGCTGTGTGATCTTTTCCACCTGGTCTGATACGTCTTCCAAACAAATTATGGACAAATCTACAGATTAAAGCACCACTGGAGTTTTAACATGAATTTTGGAAATGGATAAACTGTCTGTGTACATTTTGCACTCTGACAGTAATAACTGTGGACTAATTTTAATCCAGTATGAACCTGCAGTGGGTGTAGATGTTCGGTTCATAGCAATACTTTTGGAGTGATAATCCAGTATGAATCTGGAGTGTTTGTACGTATAGGTGTTACAGTATGGATCTGTTGGAGTGGTTATAGTCCAGTATGAATGCAGTGTGTGCAAATGTTACAGTTTCAAAGTAAAAACTGAGGAGTGATTATAATCCAGTATGAATGCAGTGTGTGCAAATGTTAAAGTTTCACAGTAAAAATGTGGAGTGGTTATAATCCAGTATGAATGCAGTGTATGCAAATGTTACAGTTTCACAGTAAAAAATGTGGAGTGGTTATAATCCAGTATGAATCCAATGTGTGCAAATATTACAGTTTCACAGTAAAAATTCTACAGTGGTTATAATCCAGTATGAATGCAGTGTGTGCACATGTTACATTTTTACAGTAAAAACTGTGCAGTGATTATAATCCAGTATGATTAGAATGTTTGCAAATGTTAGTTTCTCAGTAAAAACTAAGGAGTGGTCATAATCCAGTATCAATGCAGTGTGTGCAAATGTTACAGTTTCACAGTAAAAACTGTGCAGTGATTATAATCCAGTGTGAATGCAGTGTGTGCAAATGTTACAGTTTCACAGTAAAAACTGTGCAGTGATTATAATCCAGTGTGAATGCAGTGTATGCAAATGTTACAGTTTCACAGTAAAAACTGTGCAGTGATTATAATCCAGTGTGAATGCAGTGTGTGCAAATGTTACAGTTTCACAGTAAAAACTGTGGATTGATTATGATGCAGTATGTATTTGCTATTTGTGATGATTTTACCCTCTCAAAAGAATAACTAAAAAAGAAAGTGTAACCATTCAAACAAGGACTTTTCAGTCCAGACTGTTTATGGAAATAATGCAGATTCAATAACAGCAAATTCAATGTAGCATTTACTGTCATCTACTCTATAGAAAACCAACATCGCCAATAGTCAGATTTTCATTTTTGAGACTTATCATCTTATCATTCTGCAGACGGCTGTAGGAAAAGTCACACCCGCTGTCATGTTTGTTTAGTCACTGTCCAAACCGGAGTGGTCCGTTTTGATTTTCCTGAAGGGTTGGACGTAGATGTCTGCTCAGTGTTTATTACTGATAACTACAGACCACCCACGAGCTGTTACTTCATATGGAGGCCAATATGTAGGAGACCAGCTGTGCTGTTGAACATGGAGAACAGTGATTCTCAAACTGAAGCCCTGGCAGTTCAGAATTCATCGATTGTTTATAGTAGTGTTCCCCAACCCTGGTCCTGAAGGATCTCTACTCTGGCATATTCACTTCCACCCAGAAGAGGCTTGTTATTCAGCTGATTGGTCTTCCATCTTCTGAGTTGGGACACAACAGCTTAAGATTGGCTGTTTTCTAGTCAAGATTCAGCCATGAAACCAAGCTCACTTCATGTCCTTGAATACAGAACTTACTACCATCATGTGGCAGTCTGAGAGATGGACCAGGTTTTGTTGGAGGTAAGAGAAGACTGTTTTGGGTTCTTTGTTCCTGTGAAGAGAAATCATCATGCTATGGGACAAACTTTCCCAAAACTGAATGTAACTATTAATCACTGTGAACACACTCCATCACACAAATGCACCACAACGAAATGTGCCCTCTGCATATCCCCCTCAGATGTGGATTAGTAATCTGCTGTAGCGGGATAGTACTGATGGAACCACATTCCCTGCAGAGGAGAATCAAGGGCGTGTAGACCTTCAGAGAAGAAATAATATCTCTTGAAACTCACTTTCATTTGAATCATGTTTGCCTATAAACTGTTTATAGACTGGTTAGTAAAAGAGGTACTAAACCGTCACTGGGCTGGTACTGTTCATGTCACTGGGTTGGGACCCTCAAGGATAAGCCTTAGTACATTTTGTTAGGGAGAATAAATCAATCACATTCCATATTGTAGTTACATTTTAACTACACGAACAACTTTCAACTAGAAAATGTGAAAAGTGAATGTGGGAAAAAAAGAAGGTCTACAGAAAGGAGTTTTAATAAATTAATGGTTGTAAGTTCTTTCTCCATTGATTAAAACTAATTTCTGTAGACCTTGGGTCTTTTTGTCGACCAACTTTCACTTTTCACATTTTCTAGTCCTTTTTGGGGTTTTTTTGGTCTTTACATCCTGAGCGCAACAATACACATCTGCACCGTAATTTTTAAATATTACATTCAGCTGTAGGGGTAGCACAACGTATCATGACCATGTTGAACCTTTGAAGGTAAATTAGCATATTCTCTGTGGCAGTTCTACTTCTTATTCATTATTAAGTGTTGGTTGAAAACAGTGGTTAATTGGACAATGATACAGTAATTTAATTTGGGGTATTTCAGCTGATATGGTTGAATGAACTATGATAATTAGGCCTTTGAGCACTGGGGTCATCTACACCAGTTAAAAATACTAAATCTACCAATTACATTTAGATTTATAGTGGGGTTGGTTGGGGAGGGTGGTCCGAGATATGTCAACAACTGTTAGTATGGGTGTATGGGCCTTTTCACTCCCAGTTCACCACTGCTTCCCAGAAGAGTGGAAGCTCTTGCAGGAGCAAAGGGAGCCAATCCAAACTTCCTATTAATGTCAGTGGTTTGGAAAGAACATCTGTATGAATGTCCACATTCTTTTGACCATGTAGAGCATGGGTTGGTTTGTGTGTGCTAGTGTGACAGCAAGGTAGGTGTTGGAAAAGATGGCATGAAACTGTATAAGGATACAGTTCTGAGCGGATGTTAACAGTAACAGCAAATTAACAGTCAGTTATTGAAGTTGATGTGTTGGAAGCAGGAACAATTGCTTAGTGTAAAGATCTGAGCCACTTTGACAAGGGCCAGATTATATCAGAGAACATTGTGGAGCTGTTGTGGCAACGTAAGGGGGGATCCACAATACACGGGTGGATTATACATCATGTGAAAAAAATCTGTTTTTTATTAAGAAATGTTCACATATCGATGTCTAATCTTGTTTTTATTATCCCCTTGGAACAGAAAGTGACTTAATTGCAGGTTAACAACAAAAATTAACCTTGATTTACCAATTAAATAAAAGATAAATAAAAATGTGTAGTCTAACTGAGGAAAAAGTTAGGACACCCTACCTTCTAATAGCTAGTATTTCACCCATTAGCTAAACTATTTGCGGTGAGACACTTCGTGTGGCCATCAACCAGTTATGACATCAGCCTGAGGAAAGTTTCCCCAACTCCTCAATGCAGAATTCATATTTTGTGAGATGTTTGAGGGGTGTCTTGCATGTACAGTCACCCCACGGTATCTCAATGGGATTAAGATCTGGGCTTTGACTCGGCCACTCCAGGAATCTTAGTCCACCAGTCCTTGGTGGATTTACTGGTAAGTGTGACTGTTGTGAGAGTGAACACCATAGTGAGATCAAAATAGTTGTCTGAGGCCTTCAGAAAGACCATTGTAGCAGCTTATATGTCTGGTGAGGGATTTAAAAAGATCATGCAATCAGCAGTTCCACTGGATTTCCAGAAAATCAAAACCAACGTGTCCAGGTCTGATCACCCTGAAAGCAGGTCCCAAGATGTTAAAAAAAGTCTGAATGCTGAGTAACTATGTTCTAATCATCACCAGTGTGAGATATTTTAATTGGGAATAAAATTGAGGGTGTCCTAATTTATTCTTCTCAAAAAATAGCATTTTTGTACAATTACATTTTTACAAAATATTTTACAAATTGAGAAATTTTAATTGTTAAGGTGCATTACTTGAATATCTCAGTATTGTTAAAATTGAGGTTAAATATCCATATGTCCAAGAGAGCTACAAAAACACAGGTTTTTATAGGGCGTCCACATTTCTTGGCATGACTATATAACAGCCTAGTGGTGGGCAACCTCCCCTTGTGGTTGGAATGTTGCATGTACAAGTCCCAACCCAAGTACCACTGAGGTGAAAAAGGTACCATCCTGAAACACTGCTCAGTGGACACTTTTGCTAACTGTCGGCTGCTTCACATGTGGATGGGTTTAATGCAGTGGTCACATTTTATTATTGAGCACTTTGTGTGATGAGTTGTTTTCACAATGATACACATTTAATTCACTACAGAAAATGGCAGCTTATAATAGAAGCCATTACCCAGTTGTATAAAGAATAACTATGAATTATTTTGGGTCCTAAAAGTCTGAACAACATATAGTAAGAGATAACTTATGTCTTGTATCTAAGTGTTACCAGACAGGAACTATTAGCTAGCTAGCTAACTAGCTAGCTAGATACTTTATTGTCACTGTATCTTTGACACAATGAAATCTCCACCCTAATCAATAAGCTGGTAATGAATTACTGCCACTGGTTTTCTATCTTCAGTGTTTTGGAGACAGGAAGTATTCACAAGGATGTGCAATTGATCCGTTTATTACACTCAAACCAAACATGATGACTGACATACAGGCTAATTAGCTTCTACATGACATAAACTTGGAAGCATAAAGTAAGAAAACATAATGTAGGATAAAGACCAGGTAACTTAAAACCAAACACAAGAGCTTAAATACTAGACAAAATGAACAAAACATGAGGACACGGCCACATAAACAGACAAAGAAATCGAGAAAGAAAAGGAGCGGACGCTATAACGGGCGTATCCTGATAAAGGAATCAAGGGTAAAATACTACCAATGTAAAGAAAGACCCAGTTTTACATCTTTACTTCTTAATTTACAAATGCCTGTGTCTGTGTAGAGAAGTATCTTCTATAACAATAATAACTATAACAAAACTATATAAATAATTCATAAATGTTTAGATTTTTGATTGGAAACTTGCTGAATTCTTAGGTTTTCGGTTCCTTTGTAAGAAATCCCTTCAAAATGCCTTTCTGCAGGTGCCCAACACTAGAGTACTCTTTTGAGAACACGTTCCAAGTCTCTGAAATGAGAAAGTGAGTCTTCTCAGAAGTGAGGGTAGAACGATGCCTTACGGACCAACCCAGACCTCTGAAAACAGCCTACTGTCCGTGACTGCAAGTGGGAACCTCCATCCCACTGGCACGACTCTCCTCCAGCTCTTCTTCCAGACGAGATAATTGCACGCTTCCTTCGGTATTGCCCTCGGTGGATTTGTACTTAGCACATCTTCATGTGACCATTGCATGCGTGAAGGAGGCCTGGGATAGCTTAAGTGAACCCACTGCACTCCAATCCTGGAGAAAAGAGGAACAGTCCCGCTAAGCTGCCTGACCACAGAAGGGCTGGGGAGACAAAAGCTGGCCACAGCTCTCTGGCGGTCCCACCCTAATCCCAATGTACCAGAGCCATGTGTTCAAACGAGCTTTTCTGCTTTCTGTAGAAAACAGTGCCCATGTAGGATCTAGGGTTCAATTTCAAACTGTCTCCTTTGAAGACACTTGTACTAGTGGCCTAGTGGTTAGAACCCAGCTCCTTCAACTGGAAGGTCACAGGTTGAACTCAATACTTGGTTGTTCCTTCTTTTGAATGAATTACTGCATCAATATGAGGAGATGAAACTGTGGCTCTGCTGAGGTGTGATGGAAGCCCAGGTTGCTTTGATCTCAGCCTTCAGGTCGTCTGCATTGTTGGGTCTGGTGTCTCATCTTCCTCTTGACAATACTCCATAGATTCTCTATGGGGTTCAGGCCAGGTGAGTTTGCTGCCAATTAAGCACAGTAACACCCTGGTCGTTAAAGCAGCTTTTGGTTCCTTTGGCAGTGTGGGCAGGTGCCAAGTCAAAAACATAAATGTCGATTAAACTGTTGCTTCAACCAATCAGATTTTGAGTTGGTGTCACTAGGGCCCTCTAGCAGGTGTACAGCAATGTCACCATATTCAGACCTGTTGATTGGATTAAAACTTAAACCAGAAATACGACAGGGAAGGTTTGACTTTCAGCCTTAGCATTGATGGCGATAGAAAAGGACTTGATGGAACTGAAATGCACATTTTGAACTGTTTTTGAGGAAAGAGGGGAGGATGAATTTTGAATTTTTGGTGAGTAAAATCGTTTGATTTTCCTAAATAATATTGCAAGTTCATGAGGTTATTATTGATGTTTATGTGTCATGGCTGTAGCTGTAGCTGCAATAGAAAGGAACTTGTTCTCCCTGGTTTGTCTATTCAATAAAGGAATTCATTGTGGCTACAGGAGTTCTCTATCGGGAAGGCAACAGCGCTTTATACTGCATTTCTGCAAATTAGGACAGTTTTTGAGGGGCGGGTTAATTCAGACGGATCACTATATATATATATATATATATTATTTTTATTTTTTATTTTTTGAGACTAAGGGACAAGACCGAGACAAGTCTAAGTGTAAATAACATTTAGTCCAACACAAGTCAGAGCAGAGAAAACAGGCTGCATAACCTACCAGGCTGGAATGAGAACTTCTTCAAGAACTGCCTGTAGGAATTCATATGAACTTCTCGCTGTTTATCTTAAAAACCTTCATGGTTATTTTCTTTGGAAATTGTTCATAATTTTGGTTGCTGACCTGCGGTTCTTCTAATTTGCTTGCGGCCTCATTGCTTTTCGCTTGCTCATTTTCTTTTCTTTCTTATCCATCCTGCCATTTCTCTCTCAACCTCTACTTGGCCATTCTGCTCTCACTCTCCACCACACTTCCTCTCTCTCTCTTTCTGTGTATTTTTGTTGCATATTTAGCTCAAGGATGATGTGCAGATTTCTAACATCGTCTGCATTGTTTAAGCCGTTTAATGACGCTTGTAACGATAAAGACAGTTGCAGTTTTTTCAAGATTTCTTGCGTTTCTCTTATGACAGGAGGTGCTATATTTAACCCCGCCATTACAGCAGGGCCGAGGACAGATGCCTGGATCGGCTGCCCTCATCTTTCCAACCGCTGTGAACAGAGCACAATAGCTGGTGGGACCAAGTGTGCTCTTCCAGGAAAGAGAGGGTGGAGAAAGGGAGCGAGAGAAGCAGTTCTGTGGTGCTCCAGAGAGGCTGCAGGGGAGCTAAGGGGTTACCTGATCAGTGATGATGAGCAGACATGTTCTCCATGATGTTTTTTCATTTTTTCCATCAGAAGAACAATAAAGTTTAAACAAGTGCAAACTGCACTGGGACCTGGAGAGCTTCAGGCTTTTACGCTCTCAGCCTTAGTCCTTCAAACGCACTAAACAGCCTCTTCTCCTTCAACTGCTTCCAACAGGAGCCTGCCAAAGCCCCAAATGGAAAGGGAGAATGGCTTCTGCTGAGCCGTTTAACTACGGCAGTGTCTCTTGCTGTAAGGCGAAGCAGAAAGAAGAAGTCAGTACAAATTATTTAGCAGTTCAAAACAACCAACCATTTCCCCAAGCCAAACATCTCACAATGTTTGTCTCTTAAACCCTCTATTTAGGTCTTGTATGTTGTAAGGCAGCTGAGCTGGGAAGATAAAGCCCAGGTCACTCATGCATGTATGTGACCACATCTCTGCAATCCACTACTCAAGTGATGTCACTGGACAACCAAAATGATTAGAAAAGTGTGGTTCTTACATGTGCTAACAAGATCTCAACTGACCTGTAATTTGTCACTTTCACAAACTTTGCACAAAGGCAATATCATATCAAGTATTTTTTTCTGTATAGCACTTTTTACAATTGACATTGTCACAAAGTAGCTACAGAATTCAGGTCTGATCCCCTAATAATTAAGGATAAGGAATCAATCAAGAAAATAATCACTTAATCAATTAAATAAGTCCTGACTGACAAATTGAAGATCCTCAAAAGCTAGACATCATGCCGAGATCCAAAGAAGCTCAGGAACAAATGAGGAAGAAAGTAAATGTATCAGTCTGGAAAAAACAATATAAAGCCCTTTCTAAACTTTGGAACTCCGATGAACCACAGATGGAGAACACATGGAACAGTGGTGAACATACCCAGGAGACCAAAATTAACTCAAGAGCGGCAACAACTCATCCAAGAGGTCACAAAAGACTCCAAACACAACATCCAAAAAACTTCGGGCCTCACTTGCCTCAGTTTACGTGAGTGTTCATGACTCTACCATAAGAAAGAGACTGGGCAACAATGACCTGTGCAAAAAGAACATTAAGACTCATCTAAATTTTGCCAGAAAACATCTTGATGATCCTCAAGATGTTTGGGAAAATTCTGTGGATTGATGAGAAAAAGTTGAACATTTGGAAGATGTGTCCCATTACATGTGGTGTAGAAGTAACACCGCATTTCAGAAAATAACATCATACCAACAGTATGGTGGTGGTAGTGCGATGGTCTGGGGCTGTTTTGCTGTTTCAGGACCTGGAAGACTTGCTGTGATAAATGGAACCATGAATTCTGCTGTCGACCAAAAACTCCTGAAGGAGAATGTCCAGGCATCTGACCAGCAAGTCCACATCTGATTGGCTGAAGAAAAACAAAGTAGACATTGGAGTGGTCTAGTCAAAGTCCTGACTTGAATCCTATTGAGATGCTTAAAGGCGCTTCTTGCTCCAAAACCCTCCAATGTGGCTGAACTACAACAATCTTGCAAAGATGAGTTTGGGCCAGAATTTCTCCACAGCTGTAAAAGACTCATTGCAAATTATTGCAAACACTTGACTGCAGTTGTTGCTGCTCAGGGCCCAACCAGTTATTAGGTTTAGGGGCCAGTCACTTTGTCACATGGGGTCATGAATGTTTGGCTATTTTTCTCCTTTAATAGTAAAATCCGTCACATAAAAACTACATGCGTTACTTGTGTTGTCTTTGACTATTATTTAAATGTGTTTGATGATCTGAAACATTTAAGTGTGACAAACATATAAAAAAAAAAAAGAAAACACTTTTTCACAACCAATTTATACAGTATTAGCTGGTTCCATGCTGACCAGTGTCCACCATTGAAATGCTCTACAATTAGCATGTGATGTTTAGAACTGGACCATGGAGCAATGGAAGATGGTGGTCTGGTGTGGTCTGGATGGCTACGTTGCGAGTGCATTGTTAACATGGGGAAGAAAATGAACAATGATGATGCTACATACTAAGTTGGGCATAGTTATGTAGAGTTAAGGCTTTGTAGAATATAGAATATTGGATACAGTATATAATATAAAATATTATATAGACCAGTGGTCCCCAACCACCGGGCCATGGAGCATTTCAAAAGGGGCTGCGGGCCACTACCGGGCCATACAAAAAATTAAAACTTTTTTTTAAAAATATGATCTCAATCCGTAGCATCTAAGTGTGTTAAAGACTCAACTTTTTCAGTCTTCTGGATAAAAGTCATGGCAGAAAACCTTGAGGTTGGCACAACAGCACTGAAAACTTATTCTGAGTTTAAAATAGAGTTTTTGCGTTGGCCGTATCATTTTATTGTGTTGTTTTTAAATGCCGGTTCATGAAAATATTGTCTGACATTAAACCGGTATGTGGCACGAAAAAGGTTTGACCTCTGATATATACTATTAGGTCCAACATGACGGGTTACCGTGTCCTAATGGTTAGAGAACTGGCTTTGTGACTGAAGGGTTGTGGGTTCTATTTGTGTTTTAACTTCCTTGGGTCAGTAAAATGCACTAATTTGCCCTTAGAAATTAATACAGAATAAACCATCACCAATCAGGCAAGTTAGATTTGTTAGATAAGTAAACAGATTACAATTGGAACTTTTTACCCCAGGTACACTGGCAGCACTAGGACCAAGCTCCACCCTCCTCTCCTTTACCCAAATTTACCTCCTCAGCCTTGGCCACTGGAATTCCCCTGACAGCATGCTAACTACATGCTACTTCTCTTCCCCACGCTGCAAAACTGTCGCTTAAAAACATTTCTTTCTATATTTACCACATCTATTTAGATGGTGGGTGTGTGGAAACTGCGGTGGGAAGTGATTATCTCGAACATATTATTACAGGCAGGTAATGAGGTGTGTCATGCAGGTAGCAGTTAGCATGACTGCAGCTTAGCGCGGCTGAAGGTCGAACCAACGCAGCGCTCTTTCTCCACCTTAGGCGAGGATAAAATTAGCCGTCGAAGGTCAAGAGTCAGGTTTGTGCAGACAAGTTCTAAATCATGACTGTCAGAGAGTGGTCAGTCTTGACCAGAACACACACACACATGCTTAGAAAATGAGAAGGAGGAAGGAGAACACAAAAGGAGGAAAATAGAGGGATCTCCTGGGAACCAGAAACTCGCGGTCCACTGCTGCTCTGCCACAAGCCAGTTCACAAGGTCAGCAACACGCACAAACACACACCCTCGGACGAGACAGAGATCCCTAGTAAACTGAACAGCTGTGTGCTGTATATGGTGCAGGAGAAGAAAGAGTTTTTCAACAGAAATGTGACCTATGTTATTTAGTCCAAATGCAGAATAGGTGAACTTCTCCAACAAGTGCTCCTTCTTCATGTCAGTTTAACGCTTTTTCTTGTCGAGATACATCTGTGTTACATCTGTTTCTTTCCTGCCTGCTGTCAATCTCAAGAACTCAGTGTGATTCCGGGATATTTCAGTCGTGAAATTTCCTCGCTACTAAATATTCCACAGTCAACTGTCAGTGGTTTTATAACAAAGTGGAAGTGATTGGGAACGACAGCAACTCAGCCAAGTGTTCGGCCATGTGAAATGACAGAGTGAGGTCATCGGATGCTGAGGTGCATAGTGCGCAGAGGTCACCAACTTTCTGCAGAATGACTCGCTACAGAAATTAAAACATCATGTGGCCTTCAGATCAGCTCAAGAACAGTGAGTTGAAAGGCTTCATGGAATGGGTTTCCATGGCCAAGCAGCTGCATCCAAGCCAAACATCACCAAGTGCAATGCAAAGTGCGGGATGCAGTGATGTAAAGTACCGCCACTGGCCTCTAGAGCAATGGAGACGTGTTCTCAGGAGTGAAGAATCACACTTCTCCATCTGCCAGTTTGATGGATGAGACTGGTTTTGGTGGTTGCCAGGAGTCTGACTGCACTGTAAAGTTTGGTGGAGGGGGAATTATGGTGTGGTTGTTTTTCAGGAGCTGGGCTTGTGAAAGGAACTAAGAGATGCTCCCAACTTTGTGGAAACAGTTCATGGATGGCCCCTTCCTGTTCCAACATGACTGCACCCCAGCAAAGCAAAGTCCTTAAAGACATGGATGAGCGAGTTTGGTGTGGAAGAACTTGACTGGCCTGCACAGAGTCTTGACCTCAACCCGACAGAACATCTTTGGGATGAATAAAAGCGAAGCAATTCCCATAAACACACTCCTACACCTTATGGAAAGCTTTCCCGAAGAGGTGAAGCTGTTATAGCTGCAAAGTGTGCGCCGACATCGTATTAAAACCTATGGATTAAGGATGGGATGTCACTTAGGCTCATATGCATGTAAAGGCAGGTGATTGAATACTTTTGGCATATAAGTTTATAAGTAATATAGTGGAGCTTATAGTCTAAACTGTGTAGTAATTAAAGCTAAAGAGTTATTTGCAATATTATGGGGAGTAAAAATAATTATAGGGTTTGAATTTTTCGATAGAATCACACACTCATGTCACAGCAACACCATGTGGAGTGTATTGTCATGAATTCTCTGTGTCCTGTCAGGTTTGACTGGTTTGGGTCTGTCACGTCTTGTGTTTTCTTCTTAGTTCTTAGCCTTGCCCATTGTTAGTGTCTACACCTGTTTCTTGTTCTTTGCCCCCGCCCATGCCCAGGTGTTCTGTGTCATGTCTTGTATGTTTAAGCCTTACTCACATCACTGTTGTGATATTCCCTCTTATCTCAGTGACGGCAATTCAAATACAATGTGCTGTATATCAGAAAATGTTCAAATTTTTGAGAACATACACAACACAATGTCAATGCCATTCCATAATCGACTATCTAATAGTGGACTATTGAAGCAGTAGCTGGCTTGCCCACTACAGTATTTTCCAAGCTATCCAGGCTGCAGGGTGGATGAAACAGATTGGGCAGCCAGCAATGGTCAGACATAACCGCATTAATACAAAACGTAATTCTTACAAGATATCGAGACTGCAATAGAGGTCTAATTCGTCAGCATAGAAACAATTGCATTATCAAGACATTGCTATTTTTACACAATGTCCTGGAATGTGGACTTTATGTGTCCTCATAGCAACCATGGCTAGGCTTGGTGAGACTACAATGATCATAATGTTTCTATTGATGGAACAATGCTGCACTATACTGAAAAATTAATTGCTGACAACCTACATTCAGTTAATGGATGTATTTCTCAGGAGAGAAGAAAAATAGTGGCACTTTACAATTTTTTCACCTATAATTATTGCACAACTAGGTACTTAATAGAGCAGGCATTTAGTATAAAAAACATAAAAGAAACAAAGGAATTTTTTTTTTCTGTTATCAGCAGTAGGTCTTTCTGACCCTGAGCAAGTCACTATAAAAATTTAAAATTGCTCCACTGATGTAAATCTCTGCTTTGTGAAAGAACGTTTATCTTTAATTACAGTATAATAATTAAAATATGTATTAGAATGAGCTAATGGTGCAAGGTTTGCATGGTGCATAGCAAGAATGTGCCTCAAATCCAAATCTTTGGGCCCTTTCCACATCCATCATCCTATAAGTAACCAGCTGCATGTGATAAAACATCACTGAAGGTCAGAATATATGTTGGCACGGCTTTGACTGGGTGTTTTATCATGATTTTTTACTAGGTACTTTAAACAGACTGGTTTTGCAAGCTTTGGGTTCATTAGCACATAAAGTGACTGAGGTCAAGCCTCTACTGGCCAGATGAAACCCTTCTCCTGGACATGATGGAACACACAAAATAGAACTGGGTGTGAGAACGTAGAGAAAACAGACCAAATCTTTTTCCTCCTACTGGGCCACTGCTCTAGGGCTACAACATATTCTCTTAACAAACAGGCCCCAAACACCAACGGCGGTTGCTGGAGCAACACCATGGAAGAACCCGTTCTTTAAAAACCCTGAATTATCCCTTTGAAAGAACCATTCATCCATCCATGCATTAGTTACCGGTTAAGTCCCAATGACTCCAACCTGCATCTTATATTAAAAGCTTTGTGTGATCCTCCTCCTCCAGAGCTGTGATCTTCTTCTACCAGGGTTTCTGTAGAAATTAAAAAAGGTAAAAGGTCTTTAAAACACAGATTTTATGCACTAGACCTTTAAAAGGTTACATTTAGGTCTTAAAGGTCCTTTTTTAACACTATTTTTTGGTCTAAACGCAAACATTTATTTTCTTGAGTGCAGAAGTGAGGAGATAAATGTAAATATATTTCTACTATTGCAATTTTATTTAATTTTATTTCAACTTTTTTGCCGGTGTGGCCATGAAATTGGTCTTAAATCTCATTCATAATGTGCTTAAAAGATCTTAAACTGAACTTGTTGAAACTTGCAGAAAACATGTTCCACATTTGTGCTCAAGTAGATCATCTGGAACTAGTGTTGCAATCCACTGTAGTACTAGATATCCATCACAGTTGGTAGATCCTTCAGTACTATGGGTCCCGAACTCTCACAACTCATTGTGATTGCTCTTCATTTAAACCTTGTCGTCCTCAAAGCTTCCCTTCCATAGTAACTTCCGCTCCTTTCTTGTTCTACTGTAGCTCTTAGTGTTTTCTTTGTCCATTGATTTTTCATCTTTGGCTGAGTCCAGGTCTAGGAGAGGGCTACCCACAACCCCCTTGTGCTCTTCTATTTACCCAATCCAAGTCCTTTCTGTCCTGTGCCATGCAGCTTCCATACTCTACTAAGTCTAATCATTTTTTTTACAGAGTTTATTGTTATTATTCCTCCATACATACATACAGTGGAGGAAATAATTATTTGACCCCTCAGTGATTTTGTAAGTTTGCCCACTGACAAATAAATGAACAGTCTATCATTGTAATTTTAAGTTTATTTGAACAGTGAGAAATCGAATATCCAAATGAAAATCCACATAACCCATAAAATATATAAATTGATTTGATTTTGATTCAGTAAAATATGTATTTGATCCCCTACCACCATTAAGAGTTCTGGCCCCCTTTCAACTCCTCACCCACGTTAAAGGCAGCTGCCTCAACTAGTCACGTGTATAAAAGACACCTGTCTACAGACTCGGTCAATCAATCAGACCACGACCTCTCCAGCATGATCAAGACCAAAGAGCTGTATAAGGATGTCAGGGACAAGATTGTAGCCCTGCACAAGGGTGGAATGGGCTACAAAACCATAGTCAAGAAGCTGGGTGAGAAAGAGATAATGGAAGAAATACAAAATGACCATCAATCAACCTTAGTCTGGGGCTGTACACAAGATACACAAGAGGATGATAATGAGAAAGGTGAGCAATCAACTTAGAACTACACAGGAGCAGCTTGTCAATTTTCTCAAGGCAGCTGGGACCACAGTCACCAAGAAAACCATTGGTAACTCACTACACTGTAATGGATTAAAATCCACCGGCTCAAGAAATCACATGTGCAGACCCATCTGAAGTTTGTCAGTGAACACGTGAATGATTCAGGGAGTGCTTGGGAGAAGGTTCTGTGGTCAGATGAGACCAAAATCAAACTCTTTCACCTCAACTCAACTCACCGTGTTTGGAAGAAGGTAAATACTGACTATGACCCCAATAACACCACCCCACTGTGAAGCATGGACATACCATAACATCTTGATTGACAATCTCCTTCCTTCTGCCAGGACATTGAAAATGGGTGGTGGACGGGTCTTCTAGTATGACAATGACCCAAAGCATACAGCCAAGGCAACAAAGGAGTGACTCAGTCAAGGAGTAGCCTAGCTAGTTTCCAGACCTTAATCCCATAGAAAACCTGTGGAGGGAGCTGAAGCTTCGAGTTGGCAAGCGACAGCCTCGAAACCTTAATGATTTAGAGCTGATCTGCAAAGAGAAGTGGACCAACATTCCTCCTGTGATGTCCGCAAACATGGTCATCAACTACAAGAAACATCTGGGCCAAATGATTATTTCCTCCACTGTACATTCAATGTTTTTTTAGGGAAACAAAAGTACTTCTTCTTTAGCCAGTTCCTCCTAGACTGAAGACAGAGACAAGCCGGATGGAAGCTGAGACAGTTTTCCGTTGCATATTTTGAGTAATGAGTTGCATGACAAAGGGCATTCCTTCTAACATGATGTCACAGGCTCACAGGAAAAGGGTCTGTGGCTGCTGTGGCTGTAAAAGTCATTAGAAAGAGCGAGATCATATCATCATGTAGCATCATATTACACAGAATGGACTGTAGCCACTTAGAAGGGGGAGGGTGGACATAAAGGAAGCAGATGGGGAGGGTAATATGATCAGAGTCTGTTTTATAAGCACTGTGAATAATAGTAATAATAATATAATAATCATAAAAATAATCATAATGTCAGAATTTTTCCAATGAATCATTTATGAGCAATTATTTGTACAGTTAACAGTTCCAACATGCCAAGTGCTTTACAAATAAATAAATAAATAAATAAAAAATAGAAAGAAAGAAAGACATTATAATTTTAGATGTATAATTATAGTAAATTTTAAGATGTTATAAACATTTATTCAAATAATCAAAAGAATATAAATTAATATATAATATATAAATATATATAAATACTAATAAATAATTTGAATTAAAAGCAAAATTAAAGACCTATCTATTGAAACATTTCTAAAACATGTGCATTGAGTTTAAAAACAGGTGGTTTCAGTTTAAGAGAGTAATTTGCAGGGGGATTCGCAAAGGATCCTCAACCATGTATTGTAACACAGTCAGATATTCAGTGAGGTATGTGGGGGTTTCATGGTCATGGCCATTTACAGTCTTAAAAGAAGCAAAATCAACAAATACATCTTGAAGATGCAGGTAACCAGTGCAGTTTATTCTAACAGAGTAATACTTCATTTTTATTAGGATCCATGCAGTTATATATTGTATCAAGATGTACAGAAGACCAGAAGAAGCTATTCTGCATCACTCCAACTTTTATTTTAAGTTTAAGATTAGATTTTACATGTCAAGAAAGGATATATACATTTATAATTTTGGCCAAAATGATCACAAAACAATGCAGTATCTTAGTATCTTAGTGACACTTTTGCATTTCACATAAAAGCACTCAACCAGTGAACATTTGGTAAATTTTATATAACAGTTATTAATTTTCCAAACCGCCCATTCAATTTGGGTCACAGGGAAGCTGGAACCGATCCCAGATGACTAAGTCAAGACAAGTTGGCTTGAATAGATTTTTCAACCATATACAGTTTACACAGTACATACCTAAACGAAACAATGTTCCTTTAATACCATGGGGGCACATACAACCACAGAACAGTGCAAATTATGGGCAAAAGTTCATCCTGGACAGGAGGCCAACCCATCACAGGACAACGCAGACACAGACAACCACTCACACACACAGGTAATTTACAACCCTTTTGACAGTGAGAGGAAACCGGAGAAAGCTGAGGAAACCCACAGCTTGTACAATCCACACAGAAAGACACCTGTGGCCTTAAGTTCGAGTGTCCTTCTTGTCGTCACAATATTACGAATTAACCGCAGAACCAGTGACATTTCAGAAGCCTCCATTTGTGTGAAAGTTGTCATGGAGGAAAATCACATATCAGGTTTTTCTAGGGCTTTTCACGGGTAAATGACACTACATGACTCTGCCAACTGTGAGCAGAGCTGAGAATACTCTAAATGCTGGAAAATACAGTAAAACATTGTATAAACCCACAGGTGGTTGACAGAGAGTTTCCAGTTCCTGCACTCCTTCTAGCATTTGGGGTTTACGACCATCCTTGGGTGAACACAGGGTACTGTCCTGCTACACTGCTCCCTGGGGGATGTTCACTGCTCACCCTCTGCATTTTAGAGCTGCACTGTGTTATTCGGTGTGTTCGCAATGACAATAATCACATCAGTGAAGGTGAAATGATCAAATATACACATTTCTGTTGGGTTTTGACATTGTTATTATAACAGTTTAAGAAAATGGATGCAGTTTATCCAAAATTCTAAAAAAAACTAGTTGATTGGACCATAATCTGTCTTGCCTTGAGAGATCACAATGTACAAGATGATGATATACCATCAAATGTCTTGTAATTGTCTCCTGTCTAACAACTATAATGTGGCCTGTCTCCCAAACAGAAAGATGTTTAGCTCTCTCACAGACCAAGTCTGCCGGGGAGATTTAGAAAATTTAGAAAAATTTATAATATATAAAATAATTAAGTATAATGAGCCGAGGATTCATTAACCCTTACACAGAGTGTTCTGAAGATCCTCCGAGGAGTCTTGGTGTCTGAGGAGGAGAAGAGATGGCCAGCACAGAAGAATTAAGTCATACAAACCATCGTTTACATGAGGCTGGGTGACAAAGGGATTTCTCATTTTCTCCTGCTGATTCATCCTCGGTCGAGTCACTCTTGCGCTGCCATTGGCCCCCGGAGGCCAGTCTCCTTTCGTTTTATTTAACGGTGTTGACACGGGGCAGAAGCACTGAAGTTGCCTGTGCAAGATCCAGCTCCGACAGAACCTTTGCCCAGACAAACCACACACAGAATTAAATATGACAGAAAAGGAGACAGTCTGAACTGTGCCGCGGGAAAAACACATTTCCACAATGACAGAAAATCATAAATTGTATCGTCTGTGCTTTATCCACCTCAAATTGTTCTTGTGAGCTGCAGTTAAGGCCTACAGCTTTAGACCCAGCAGGCTCCTCAACCTTTGTCCAGTTAAACTTGTTATTATTCATTCTATTCATGGACATTTGTAACTATTCCCTACCTCAATACGCCAGATCAACTAATTATAAAGCTGATATCCCATTCACCATTTCTACTAATGTTGGCTAGATATCAGTAAATGTCAATCATACTGCAATGCTGTCTCCATATCCACTCACTGTCAGTGGAAGTTGTTGAAATAAAGACCCTAGAGACTATCAACATGGAACTTTCAAAGCATTTGCTCAAATTTATCATTTGCTAGATCTGCCCTAGTCAACTGCAAGTGAAAGTGATTTTCTGTCATTGTGAATACAGCACTGCACACAGTGACCACAACGAAATTTGTTCTCTGCATTTAACCCATCACACGTGCACACGTGGAGTAGCAGGCAGCTATCAACAGCACCCGGGGAGCAGTGAAGGGTGGACGGTACCTCAGTGGTACCCGGGCTGGGACTTGAACCGGCGACCTTCAGATCTCAGGGGCAAAGTCCTAACCACTAGGCCCAAGTATAGTTATACTAGAAGAAATTGTCAAATAACAAGACACCAGAGTTTCATACTTTTCTCTGAAAGCAATATTAGCACAATAGCTTATTATCGGAACTTTCTAACCTCTTAAGACAATCATATGCACGGTGAGTGTACACTGCCACTGGAGCCGTGTAAATGACCTCTCTACAGTGATAAAACATGCTTCACTATGTAACACTCTGACAGACAAATGTAATTTTGGTGAATGCCAGGAGACTGCAACCTATTGTCTTTTACAACGCCAGGTGTGGAGTTTGGTTGAGGGGGAATAATGGGCAATTTCCAATGGGCTACAGCTGTATATTAATGCAAGTAATTCCATAAAGAAACATGTAACAAACTCATACAAATGTGATATTTAATAGATACACACACATACGCACATATAAAATGTAAATGCCAAAATGTAAACTTTATTTTCATGCTTTTTCCTCATTAAGGAGCGCTTAACCATACCAGCCACCTCTGTTAATATAATAAATAGGGACAGTATTAGTAAATACTCTCAGAGATCCGTATCTGGGCATTTTGAACTGATCGGTATTCTTTCTTTTGTTTTCCATCAGCTGTGTGGTTAAAATGTGTGGAAATATTTTAAATTGGAAAATGAAAGCAGTTCAACTCAGCTGCACTGCACTGAAGCAACACACACTGGAGGACACTTTTAAATGACGAGAAAGAATTTTCCTCGAGACAGTAAAAAGGCAAGAAACATTACAGAGGTATTTTTTCAGACGTAACTGTGATTTATATTACAACAGACACTGGGAGTTCTAATGTGTCGCTACTTAGCCTCATTATGTACTGGATTAACCGTTGCTTATTTTAAAGCATGTGGCTTTGAAGCACACATAGTTTTTTGGATCTCATGCAGCAACAAGTTGTAAAACCTGCAGTCAATGGCACTTGGGAAATAGACAAGAAACTGGTCTAGGTCATTTTTGCATGATAATGTCAAATTTCAAGCATATTCAATTGTTTTTAATAATTTAATGTGCTTGAAGAAGGTGCTGTGAAACTGTTATCTAGGAAAATTCAAATATGGGATCGGCTCAGGACTTATAAATTACTAGGATCTGACACAAGCGGGGCATCTTTATGTATATATATATTTCATAGCGTTTTAATTGTTGGTAACTCCATTGAGCAAGTTATGGTACCCCACCTTCATCTAATCTACCCTTGTTTTTTGTGGTTATGAAACTAGCCTCCTAGCTGGAGGTGATACATAGACTTCAGGTAGTCCATGTGATCTGTGAAAATGAGCAGCTATATGACTATTGTATGGAAGGTCAATCCTGCCATCGTTCCAGCATAAATAGTCTACTTGTTCCTTGGGGCCTCCCAGCCACAGACATGGTGCAGCTAAAACTTAATAACATTTCGGTTCTGCTCAAATGGACAGGTGGCATGCTGCTGCCACGCTTAGATGCTGATAACTCATTTAGAAGAGGAACCGAAATCCTGAGTATGTCGCTTTGTTTTCTTTGAAGTAACTTTTTGCTCTGGCACGGTACATTAAATGCTATTATGCTACAAAGCTGTATAACAAACCCTCAGGCAAGAGTCACACAACATTATTTATTTTATTTTTATCATAAACTCTAAGAAATAAAGACGCCGGAGGTTTTTTGGAGCAATGACATTGAAGAACATTTGTGGTTCCCTAGCTATCTTTCAATGCCCATATCTTCAATAAGATGTATAAAATATTTTTGCATAATTTAAAAGCTCTACAGTTAATTTTTTGTCCTACAAGCATAAAAGAAAGTCAGGAAAAATGCTCTTAAACAGCGGTTGCTTACTTTCTGACAATTGGATCCTGGTAAACAAGTAAAATTGGGTTTGTTAGTGTGATAGAAGGACAAATCTTTTCCTAATTCCTATTTTTTTAGGAAATCTGGGAATAATGCAGCTAATGGCATTGGACTGAATAGTCCTTCAGCAAAACTAAAACTCATTCTGCCTTTGTTTCACCACAAACACATTACACTGAGTCCACCTTGTGGTTCTGATCAGGCTGAGACGCTGAGGCAGTAAACCTCAGAGCCTCTCTTCTCTGCACATTTATCCATAGTGTCCACCAGGTGGCACTGTCTGATGAGCTATACAGCAGGAGAGACTGCACGTGCCTTTGCTGGGGTTATATGATCAAACGGCAAAAATTATAGACCTGAACCAGATGTTAACACCTGCATAGTTTAGTCATTCCATGCCTTTGGCACATACATGAGGCAACTTGTTGGATTTTACTGCAGTACAGAGTAAAAATAGCAAAAAAATATGTCGCATAACTTGTACACAGGCTGTTTTAATTTAGTTTTATTTATTCTTTAAATTCATAATAAAAGGGATCCAACCTTGTGAATTCTGTCACATTTTTATGGTGGGTTGATGTTCCAATTTTAGTGAAAACTACTTTTTGTTACAAATATTTACATTTTAATTAGTTTTGGTTTAGATTTGGAGGTGATCTAGACCAGTGGCCCCCAGCGACCGGTCCTGGGCCGTGGAGCATTTTGTACCGGGCCGAACAAAAAATCTAAACTTAAAAAAAAGCAAAACCTCTCAATCTGTAGCATCTAAGTGTGTTCGACACATCAACATTTTCAGTATTCTGGATAAAAGTTATGGCAGAAAACTCCCACAACAGCATTGAAAACTTATTCTGAAAGGAATTTTTACATATTACCATAGCAACCAGAGCGCATTATGGGCAGAGAGGAGGACGTTTTTGGCACATTTCAGGAAGACGCTGCTAATAAAGTTATACAATTACACAGTGGGTTCACATTTATTGTTATATTTACAAAATAGAATAGAATAGAATAGAATAGAATAGAATAGAATAGAATAGAATAGAACAGAATAGAATAGAAGTAGAAAAGAATAGAATAGAATAGAAGTAGAATAGAATAGAATAGAATAGAATAGAAGTAGAACAGAATAGAATAGAATAGAATAGAATAAACCGTTATCATCCCAAGTATGAGAAATTTCAGTGTTACAGAGCTCTTTACAGAAAAAAGGAATATATAAGAAAAACACCAACAAAGTATGCTCAGGTCAATATATAAAAACACAAAAACAATAAAAAATAGAAATACAAACAATCTTACATACATAAAACACCAAGAAGTTTCCAGAAGTACTGTATGTACAAAAAATGTATAGGTATGGTACAGATTAGATTAAATTAAGACATATAAAGTGCACAAGCACACTGTGTGTGAAAAGCAGTGTGTTTTGTGTTGGTTGTTGTCTACATTATGCAGCTGTAGACCTGCACCAGTATTTCCAGCCCTGACTTTTATTTTGTCAGTAAAAGTTTCCCGTCTCTGATTGGCTGTTACTGTAGCACACCAGCTATACAGTCTCAGCTGCTGACAAGGTCCCGATCGCCTTTTATCACTTCTATGGAAACGTTACACATAACAGCGAATTGTCACAGATTAAATGTTGAATTAAGTCTGATCTGAAGCACTTGTCTGCAAATTCCAAAGTTGTGCCTGAAGTCTGAACTAGAGCATGTCTACCCAACCTGAACGGACAAATATTTCACAATTTACTCAGGTTTGGGTCGGGTTCGGATTCGGTCACGTCAGCACAAATCATTAAAATAGTAAAGGCTACTACACAGTGAATCTCCAAAAGAT
This sequence comes from Lepidarchus adonis, assembly GCA_037576955.1. NCBI lineage: Eukaryota > Metazoa > Chordata > Actinopteri > Characiformes > Lepidarchidae > Lepidarchus > Lepidarchus adonis. Next base: position 460,763 of record JBBIGC010000137.1, read on the forward strand.
CTGTCTCACATGATGCAATTGGAAAAGTATTTGTTAATAAAAACAATACTTTTTAATGTTAATTAACACTAGAAAGACTAACTGCATCAATTGATGCAAATAAAACAAATTCACGTTTTGTTCTTGCTACAAAAATCTGAAAAATTCTGACTTTTATTTACAAAACATGAAAACACAAACTAAATTGTTGGTGAAATGTGTAAGTTACAGCAGAATAAACCTAGAAAGACTGAAAGCGTCAATTGATGCGCCTCAGTCTTTCTAGGTATGGTGGTTCTGCAGTCTTTCTAGTGTTAAAAGTAGGGCGTTTGCTACGTCACGCTGGATCGTTTGCTTTTTCCCTATATGCGGGGATTTGTTTGCGTAGCCATGACAACGTTTCATTCAGTAGCCCTAGCCAAAGCTGAAGCATCATGGGAAACGAATGAAAGAAATAGTTATCGGGGGTATTCAAAACAACAGAAAATGAAGGAAATTTTACTTGTTAGTTTGTTTAAAGAGAGAATCATTATAATCACTTAGCAGCGGCTGTTTCAGCCCAACACTAAAACTCCAGTCGGGTTTGGACAGAAACATATAAATGCAGTTCGGGTTCGAGTCGGGTTCGTTCACTGCTCTGTCGGGTTCGGACAGAAAAAACGGACCCGATCAGCACACTAGTGTGAATTTTGACATTGTGGGGACGTTTGACTGCTTTTCCTTAAAGAAAAAGACTTTCTCATTATCATTATGCATGGGAATATACATGTGCTTATGCATGTGCCCTTAAATTACATTTCTATATTGATACATTGATTAAACTGGCATTCAGTGTCGACGTGTTTCGATTTTTACGTCAGATTTCCTGACTTTCCTTTTCCTTTTCCTATCAGTTGAGTGAGTGCTGTTCACCCTCAGCATCGAAAGAAACGTGGAAAATGTTTTATCCACATTCTGCCCCTGTGGACATCATTAAGCACATCTAGCTTTGCACCCCCACCAAAAAAAAAAACAACCAATGACTGTTGTCTGCTGCTGTATCTCAGTCGTTTGTGCAGAGCTTGTCTCTGGTGAAGCCGAGTGGTTTTATTTTACAGATCTCAGACTCTGGGATGAATGCAGCCTGGCTCAGACAGAGGGAGGGGTCAGAGCACAGCGGGTCCGGGACGCAGCGGGTCAAGTGCTGTGATGAAAGCCAGGAAACGGCGGGTAGGGGCAGGTTGTGCCGGGTGACTCACTGGCTACGACTGAGGTCCTGAATCACTGAGGTTTTGTTCTGCTGCACGTCCCAAACCACAAGACCAACCCTCCCTGCATCTCATCTGCTTAAACATCTCACACTCAGACATTCACTGCAGCTCTGGCAAATTGTAAAACATATATTCCATCACAACCCTCCTCTCTCTCTCTCCCTCTCTCTCTCTCTCTCTCTCTCTCTCTCTCTCTCTCTCCCTCTCTCTCTCTCTCTCTCTCTC
>JBBIGC010000137.1:563831-574407 GCA_037576955.1 Lepidarchus adonis
CAGTATCTGTACTTTGTGAGTACTGTACTTAAGTATATTTTTCAGTATCTGTACTTTGTGAGTACTGTACTTTAGTAGATTTTTCAGTATCTGTACTTTGTGAGTACTGTACTTTAGTTGATTTTTCAGTATATGTACTTTGTGAGTACTGTACTTTAGTAGATTTTTCAGTATCTGTACTTTGTGAGTACTGTACTTTAGTAGATTTTTCAGTATATGTACTTTGTGAGTACTGTACTTTAGTACATTTTTCAGTATCTGTACTTTGTGAGTACTTATGATTTCAACTCCACTACAAACATTGTGCTCTTGACTGAAGGTTCTCATCTTCCTGAAGCTGCACTCTGCTCGTCACAGGAGAAAAACCAATCACAGCACAGAACAGCCAGAACTCCGCCTCCTGAATCCACAAAGTCCCACAAAGTCAGTGGGTTCTCACTGGGACCCAGATTCCAGGTGTGTGTGTGTGTGTGTATCAGGCAGTGCTGTGTAATAACAGTGTGTGCTGCAGGTCAGTGCAGGAGGTCAGTGCTGCAGGTCAGTGCAGGAGGTCAGTGCAGGAGGTCAGTGCTGCAGGTCAGTGCAGGAGGTCAGTGCTGGAGGTCAGTGCAGGAGGTCGGTGCAGGAGGTCAGTGCTGGAGGTCAGTGCTGCAGGTCAGTGCAGGAGGTCAGTGCAGGAGGTCAGTGCTGGAGGTCAGTGCTGGAGGTCAGTGCAGGAGATCAGTGCAGCCCTCATTTTTTACTTTCACAAAATAATACAATTTGAATATATTTCCAATTTAACCTAATATCTTCCTCTCTCTTCTCCTTTTTTCTCCTCTCTTCTCTTCTTCTCTTTTTTCTTCTTCTTTTCTTTCCTGTCCTCTTCTCTTTTCTTCTCTTCTCTTTTTTCTTTTCTTTTCTTTTTTTCTTCTCTTCTCTCCTCTCCTCTCCTCTCCTCTCCTCTCCTCTCCTCTCCTCTCCTCTTATCTCCTCTCCTCTCCTCTTCTCTCTGCAGGATGGCACTACTTGATTACCCCATTCCAGATTTGGACACCACCCTAAAAGAAGCAAGTCGTGTGCTTCAGCTCATTCTGAGTCCAGAGGAGTACGTCCAATACAAAACCTCCCTCTCCCAGCAGACGGAGACCCTTCAGGAGACCCAGGAGAAGCTGAAGGCCAGCGCCTCCTGCAGCGAGAACTGGGTGACCGAGCAGTTCAAAAAGCGCCTGCTCGCCTGCTGCGACCCTCTGCCCACCTCCACGGCCATCCCCTCCGTCCTGCCTCCGTCCAAGGCCAAGGGCGAGTGTGCGCAGCTGGAGAGGGCGTCGGCGCTGCTGTGGGCGGCGGCCAGGCTGTACAGTGAACCTCGGCTGGTGGAGGGAGATGCTCCAACAGAGCGAACACAACAGTCAGAGGTCTTCGCCTCCAGCCGCCTGCCAGGCGAGAGTCAGGATCAGCTGAAGGCAAGTACCTGATCCCGAGAAATCTCCTTTTCTAGCAATTCAACAACAATTCAAACAGAAATACAACCTGAATTCCAAAAAAGTTGGGACACAGTGTAAATGCAAATAAAAACAGAAGAGAGTGACCTGCAAATTTCACATACCAATATTTTATTCACAATAGACGACAGAAACGGAGTAAATGTATTTTACGTCTGGGGTCTCCCCAGAGGAGCTGGAGGAGGTGGCAGGGGAGCGGGACGTCTGGGCTTCCTTACGGATAAGTGTTGGACAATGGTGAATGGTGGTGGTGTTCCAGTTTGTAGACACTGTTTACTGCAGATTGGTGAAACTCCACCCATCTTTACTTCTGAGAGACTCCACCTCTCTAAGATGCTCTTAGATGTTACTGACCGGTCGCCAGGGTAACCTCATTATCTGCAGTCCTGTTTAGTGCCACTTCCAGCCCTTTGTTGCCCCGTCCCAACTTTTTTGAATTCATCAAATTCAAAATGAGCAAATTTTTTCTTGTGAATGTAATGTCTCACTTTCAATATGTTTTGTGTACGTGATTTAGCGTCCCAATATTTTTGGATTTGGGGTTGTACATCAATAGTGTGGTCAGAAGCTTGGGTTTGAATCGTCCTGCTTGATTTTCAGGTGTATCCAGAGAGCCTCCATGCCATAGTGACCTGCAGAGGAGGTGTGTTTCCCATTCAAATCTTAAGGAGCCCAGGGGCGGGCGACTCCCTCTCCCCCTTGCCCCTACTCGACATCTACACCCAAATGGCCCATGTGATGTGCCTGCCGGCAGCCCAAGCTACACAGGATCCTTCCACTGTCTGTGGGCTGTCTGCTCTTCATCGCCACACCTGGCACTCCATCAGGGAGGAGATCCTGCAGGCGGGCGGCGAGGCGGCCGAGTCTCTCGGGGTCATGGAGAGTGCCATTCTGGCGCTGTCGCTGGAAGACTGCCCTGCACCTGCCAACCTGGCCGACGTCCTCAACGCTGTCCGGCTAGGAGGAGGCGATGGTCGGTGCTTGAGGTACTATGACAAGGTAATGTGGAGAACTATGGATGCTCTCAGACAGGAGCTTAGTTCATCTAATAAATGAACCCCAGTCTGTTCCTATCGTTCCTATCAGCAGCAGTGTAATAAATGTATTAATGGTTGGTTTTTGGGGTGGGGTGATGCTCTACCAGAACTAATAATTGATAACACATGTTTTACACACTGATGTGCACCTTTGCTTAAGTGATTTTTTGACAGACACCCCAGTTCATGCCATAATTCGGGTAATAGAGTAAATAAATGGGGATCCTGGAACAACCCCCTGCCCACGAAAACCAAAAACCCTGACTTGAACTGATTGAGGCAGCGTATATGACATTTACATAAACATAATCATTTATTTTATTGTGCATTTTGGTCTTAAGTTACTATAATTGAAAGCTGCATGAGATCTGGTCACTATTAATATTCTGAATATTAATTTTAAATTAATATAATAATATAAATTATTGCTAGCTCTTTTCCGATGATTTCACAGTCACCCATTGTTCTGTTGATCAAAATGTTTTAATGTTTCCATTTCCTAAGAATCATATTATATTTTAGGAATATTATTATTAAGAAATAGACATTTTTCATATGTACTGTATCTGCAACAACATTGATTTCATGAAACTGAAAAGTGATTCAAAATTTTTTGGAAGGTATTATTTTCGTAAATTATTATTTTTTCATTTTATAAAACATGTTTAATCGTTTTTCCAAATAATGATAACCTATCCTGCCCTTTTAAAAAAATTTGTTATTTTTTTTAGCACAATTTCTATTTGTTCATCATGTTGGAAAAAATCTTATGTGTCTTAACATATGCTTAAAAAGTATCTAATTTTAATACATCTTAAATACAGTACGAATCTTTATTAATCTTTCATTTCAGAGAGTTAAGAAAGTTTTCTCTTGTAAAGTAATTTTTTGGTGTTTTCATCATAAAGCTGTGATAAATATATCGTACATAATTAGCACATAAATGATCAACCAACTAAACTATTTCTGCATTTTCTTCCACAGGTGGTAAACATGGTGGTGTTCAAAGACACTGTTGCAGGCATGGTGTTCGAACACAGTGCCCTGGATGGCATGGTGGCTGGCCTTGTAGCTGAAAGCATGTGGCACCTCTCAGAATCCCAAAACACAGAGCACATGAAGAATCAGACACTGATAAACGGGTCGGACGTCGCATCCTCACATCCAAAAGCTCTAAAATTCCCACTGGAAGACATGAACATACCCAGTCAACCTCTGAAAGGCTTTCCACAAGCGAGCAATCCTGTTGTCACATTTGAGGTTTCATCTTATCCAGATGTTTTCACCACTCTAAGGGGCCACAGAGGTCTATACGATGCATGGATCAACTTCACATTGCAGCTTTCTCTAAAGCAAACCCTTGGAGAAACAGCAGCCAGACACATCATGGTGACTCCCACTCACATGCGACACTACAAACATGGCCGCTGCGATCCGACATATTCCGCCACAGCTCAGTCTCGTAAACTTGTTACAGCCCTGGGATCCTGCGTCGGACCGGACAATGTTCCTCGCTACACCAAGGAGCTCCTTCACCAATTCCACCGGGCCTTCTTGGAGCACAAAAATCTTATCAAGGCAACAAAAAGTGGCCATGCTGTAGGGCCCCAATTAGCAGTCTTGCGCAGAAGTTTGTCTCAAGACAACCCACTCAAGAAATACCTGGATCCTTTTGGATGCCCTTCCATCTACCTCACTGGCTCAGATCTAATGGAAGGTGTGGAGTGTGCTGTGGGCAACGTGTATGCTACTGACCAGCTAGCTGTCACTTACCTGGGCAAGAAGGACAGGATCCGTCTTGTCCTAAACGGAAAGGGCATGTTTGCCAACGTTTTAGGAAAACTCAAACAGTGTCTTGAACTAAACCTGAAGCTGGTGATGCTTCTGGCAGTAAGGTATGCAATTGCGGGACAGATGGGTGCCATTGAGTGCCTCTTGCAAAAAGAGGACGGGTCGGTGAATGGTGCTGCAGATGCGGATTTTACCAAAGTTGATGTTAAAGGAAGGAATAGAGGACAAGCTTCTCCCGTAGAAAAGCCGGGCTTCACAATGGTGATTCATGGTGGAGCTGGAGAAGAAATGATGCTGAGCCATAAGGTTGTTGATGTCATTGAATTTGCACTACAAACAGCGCTGGCCCTGGGAGCACAGGTGCTAAGTCAAGGAGGCAGCAGCTTGGATGCTGTGCAGAGAAGTGTGGCTGCCCTAGAAGACTGTTTCTTATTCAATGCAGGTAAGGGCTCTGTGTACAACCGAAATGGGCACCATGAGTTGGAGGCAACCATTGTGGATGGACATGGAAAGATGTCTGGATCAGTGGCTTGCTTGCGTGGTGTAAAAAATCCAGTGAAAGCAGCCCGGCATGTGATGGAAGAAAGTGTCCATGTCTTGCTGACAGGAGATGGAGCTGAGGAGTTTCTAGAGGGCCTCCAAGGTCATGACAAACCAGTGAAAGCAGAGTACTTTCACACTGATGTCAGATACAAAGAGCTGGCTGTGAATCTAAGTGGCAGTAGAAACAATCATCCCCAGACTGTAGGTGCTGTTGCTCTGGATAGCCGGGGCAAACTAGCTGCAGCTACATCCACTGGGGGGTTAGTCGGTAAGTGGAAGGGTAGAGTTGGTGACACAGCAGTTGTTGGGGCAGGGATATATGCTGACAAGAAACTCGCCGTGACGTGCTCAGGAGATGGCGACGCATTCTTACGCGAGACAGTCGCTCATAAAGTGGCCAGTCTCTACAACCTCAAAGGCTATACTCTGGCACAGGCTTGTCAGGAAGTTATTCATGAGGATGTTAAGACTAAATGTGCTGGAATCATTGCAGTTGACCATAAAGGTGAAGTTGTCATTGAAACGAATGCTGGAGTGATGTTTGTCGCCTCCATGGTAGATGGGATTGCTCGAGCTGAAGTCTTCAGACCCATGACGAGTTTTGCAAATGTGATCTGGGAAAATGACCATTTTGTTGCTTATTTGCATTCTGAACCCTGGACCCCAGGAACCACAGTTCTCACTCGAAAGGCCTTAAATGGACCAAACAGTATCTTTCAGTTACCGGTACCTGACTATGTGTCGATGTTACTTGGGGCACGAGAAGTCGCTAATTTACTTTGTGAGAAACTTGACGTGCACCGCTGTGCCCTGTTGTTCATGCCACAGTCAGACAAACCTGCTCATATCAAAATTTTACCTCTTCATGGACTGGAACCCAACTGGAAACCTCATCTTGCAGGTGAAGAGGAATTCCACATCCATGATCCTGGATACTGCAGCTCCAAGAATGGCCCACGTAGTGAGGATGCTTACCTGGATGAAATCCAGGCAATCATCAGGGCTTGCCTCCCAACACCTAATGCTCCATCTTGCTATGAATTCCATGGAGATCTATCCAGTGATGGTCTTTTTTCACGCATCGTGAAAGGGGAGGAGCAACAGTGGCGCATTTGGGAAGACAGTGAACACGTAGCCTTTCTTACCCCCTTCCCTAACACACCTGGCTTAACAGTTCTGGTACCAAGAAGGCCTCTGACAAGTGACATCTTTAGCTTAGACAAGAGTGACTTCACATCCCTAACTTTGGCCACATGGAAGGTGGCTCATCTGCTGCAAGAAGGGATGAGAGCTCGAGGGGTGGCTCTAATATTTGAGGGGTTTGAAGTTGACCATGCACATGCCAAGTTGATTCCACTTGTCACAAAACCTGGTGAAATGCTGCCTACAGTACCTCCTCAGTTCTGTCCAACCTACCCTGGTTATGTAACATCAGCAGATGGTCCGCCAGCATCTTCAGAGGCTCTTAAAGACATCTTCACCAAGATCACAAAGACCACTCCACCTCGTTCCTGGGAACAGCCCCAAAGCCATTCCACATTAGCCATCAAGAGCCAGTGGTACCGCAATCTCTTTCAGCTCCAGAACACTCTGTTCCACAGCACGGTTGAGTATTTCAGCAACAAATGCAAGTTCGCATATGCTCTTACTCCAATCACCACTGACACCATCTCATCGCCAATGGGCCTGGGGTCAGACTCGGAGCCCGTGTTCGTCAACATGCTAGGCCAAGATGTGTACTTGGCGGACTCCATGCAATTTGTGCTGGAATACTTCTTGCGGTTCCAGGACGGACTTCCAGGGACGTACTATGTATCTCCCAGTTTCCGTGGAGAGGATCCAGACGCTACTCACCTGAATCAGTTCTACCATATTGAGTGTGAGCTACTGGGCGACATGGATGATGCTATTAGTGTAGCCGAAGGATTTGTGGCCCACTTGACTCGTGCGATGCTAAAAGCCCACTCCAAAGCCATCCTGAGTGTTGCGGGAACACTGTCCCATGCACAGGACATGCTGAAGCGCTTGGAGGAACCACTTCCAAGAGTAACTCTGGACGAAGCAGTAGCAATGCTGCCCTCTGCTGACTGCCTCGAGTGGGTACAAGAGGGGCAGCCACAGTTCGGTCGAAAACTAACCCGCAAAGGAGAAAGAATCCTGATTGGGAAGTATGGCGGTGCCGTCTGGTTGACCGAAATGGATCACCTTGGTGTTCCCTTCTACCAAGCTTATGTCGAAGGCTCCAACAGAAACAAAGCAAAGGCAGCTGATCTGCTCCTGGGGTTGGGGGAGACAGTGGGGCTCGGGGAACGACACTCCACCCCTGAGATGGTGCAAGAGGCCCTGCGACACCATGCTGTGCCCGAGGAATCGTACCGATGGTATATGAACATGAGGCAAGTCATACCTCTGTCTACAAGCGGATGGGGCATGGGCACAGAAAGGTTCCTGTGTTGGCTGCTACAGCACAACGATGTCCGAGACATGCAGATCATCCCCAGGATGAAAGCAAAGAAGTACATGCCTTAACACGAAAGCATTGTTTAAAAAAAATAACAGTAACAGTTGGGGAAATGTATGTTACTTTGTGCGTTGCCAAAAAATCATAATTATGACTGCTTGTTTCTAAAATAAATTTTTACTCATATGTTAAGTTTCAGGTATTGATATACGTGGAAATGATAAGAATGTCCTTGGGATACATTTTATACTTTTTTTCTTTTTTCCTATGCATTAATACATTGTTGCGTATGTGATTTCTTTCTATATACAATATGTTTGATATATGTATACACTATATATATATGATCTCATAATCCGGGTCAAACTTTGTGACTTTTTGTCTCTGGTCTTTCATAATAACACTAGCTAGTATGGGCAGTTGATTGTCTTATTGTCATCACTTTTTAAATTGAACATTGATTTTAAATATCACCCTTTTTTTATCCCATTCTATGAACAATGGATATAATAAAGACTACACATGTAACCTAAACGTGTCGTTGTGTCCTTCATGTGAGCTGAGGTTGAGGCAGGTCAGAGTCAGACAGTCAGAGAAAAGAATCTGATCATTCCACTGCATGAACACACAAAGACAATCATCTCAGTGATGTTCTATTGCTGAGGTCCAGACTTATTCATAGCTGCTGAGGCCTAATCAGGTTCTTGTGACCACGGCACACAGGGAACCTTGTGACTGTAAATCAAGAGGACAATGCAGGTTAGTGTGAAAACAAACCTTCTTTCTCCAGAGCTGCTCAACATGGTCATGTTCTGCGCAGAACATTGGACCATCACCACCAGTGTTTCTACGAAATGCTGATGATGCTGCAATAAATCACTTTAGGGACTATTTTACTTCACAACGCCCTCATGTATCCCTCCACCACGAGTGGGTTTTAGACCTAAAAGCTTCTCCAGACTCTGGTAGAACAACGTCTCAGACATCAGCAGCATCTTCATCACCATTTTCTGGAGGAAGATTCTGCGAGTGAGGAACCAAACGTTCCATTTACCACCACTGTGAACAGTTAGAAATTTTCCAAACCACTTTATCAATTTTCGGGGCACGGGGGAAGCTGGAGCCCATCCCAGATGCCTATGGGACAAGAAGCCAACCCATCACAGAGCAACACAGACACAACCATTCACACACTCACACCTATGGGGGATGTAGAGCAGCCAACCTAAACCACAAGGACAGTGGGAGGAAACCGGAGAACCCGGAGGAAACCCACACAAATACAGGAAGAGCTTGTAGACTAAACACAGAGGCTCCTGTGACCCCAGAGACAGAACCCAGGACCTTCTCCCTGGAGGCGCTGCACCACAGCAAGAACGAAACCTCTCTGGGCCTTTAAATCCCGTTCCAAATATCGTTAATTATATTCTAAAAATGTTTAAATGATAGATATGATCACATTCAGCCAATTGTTTTGTGTTAGTAATCTGCCTCTCAGCTCCTGAACTTCATTCCCGATGCTCTACAGCTTTTTCATTGTCATCTCCAGTTTCCTGTTTATCGACTAAACATCTGAAAACACAAATGATAAAACGCAGGGTTACAAGGCTGGTAAACAAAGTCAAATATGTGGAAGTTTGTAATTATAAAATCACATTATTATGAGATAATTTGACATTACAATGACGTATAATATCCAAATTATAAGATACATTATCTTGCATTATGAGTAAAAACCTTATTCAAGTAAATTATTTTATTTTTATAGCATTTTTCAACTGACGTGGTCACAAAGCAGCTTTACAGAATCTGGGAGGAACCAGGACTCAGAAGGAGAACACATCCTCCTCTGCTCGACACAACGACACGGAGGAAATAAAATAGAAGTTTAAAAATGAAAAACAGTCACATTGTGTGGTTAAGGTCTATAACCTTTCTGGATTGGAGGAGGGCAGCAGGAGGAGCAGGTGGAGGTGCTCCGTGGTAGTTAAAGTAGCCTGAAGATAAATAAGCAGGAGGTTCCACTGATGGACAAGCTGCTGGAGAGTGCAGGGCGCTGATTGGTTGACATCCTGGTTCCTGAGAGCTGATTGGTTGGCATTCTGGTTACTAAGCGCTGATTGGCTGACATTCTGGTTACTGGGAGGTGATTGGTTGACATCCTGGTTCCTGAGAGCTGATTGATTGACATTCTGGTTACTCATCACTCACAGTATTTATATTTACTATTTACTGCTTTTTTAAATTTTATTTTAAATTTTATATATTGTAATTATTCATGATAAAATTGTTTAATTATAAAATTATAAATTACCTGTACTACTGTATAATTTTTATTTTACCTTCTTATTGATATTTCTATGTGTATAAAATCTCTGGCTGGTCTCCTCCAGCGCCTCCTGCTGTTGGAGCTGGAAGGGAGGCGCAGTGAGGCGGACTGGCCGCTGGGGGCGCCGCGGGCGGGGGAGGTGTCATGGCGGCGCAGGTGAAGGCAGTGGTGGCTGGGAGGTGGTTGTGTGAGGCGATGAGGAACAGCTCTGCGGGACCCGCGCTGCGTGTTCTGGACGCGTCGTGGTTTCTCCCGAAACTGAAGCGCGACGCGCGCGCGGAGTTCGGCCGCTGCCACGTCCCCGGAGCCGCGTTCTTCGACATCGACGCGTGCAGCGAGAAAGCGTCTGCGTACGAGCACATGCTGCCGAGCGCCGCGCGCTTCGCCGAGTACGTGGGGTCGCTGGGCATCGGGAACCACACGCACGTCGTGGTGTATGACGGCAGCGACCTGGGCTCGTTCTCGGCGCCGCGGGTTTGGTGGATGTTCCGCTTTTTCGGACACAGCTCCGTGTCGGTGCTGGACGGAGGACTGAAGCACTGGCTGCGCGAGGGTCTCCCCGTCACCGACCAGCACGCGCCGCCCGAGAAAACCGAGTTCCGCGCCGCGGTGGTGAACCCGACCTGGGTGAAGACATACGAGGACGTGCTGGAGAACCTGAGGACCAGGGAGATCCAGCTCGTGGACGCCAGAGTGGAGGGGCGCTTCAGAGGCCTCGAGCCAGAACCCAGAGAGAGTAAATATCAACAATAACACAAACAATATCCCATAAACAATAACACAAACACAATCCCATAAACAATAACACAAACACAATCCCATAAACAATATCCCATAAACAATAACATAAACAGTATCCCATAAACAATAACATAAACAGTATCCCATAAACAATAACATAAACAGTATCCCATAAACAATAACATAAACA
>JBBIGC010000137.1:599947-620937 GCA_037576955.1 Lepidarchus adonis
ATATACACATAGATAATGAGTTTCTTTACAGCACAAAGTGAACTATTTGCACTATTTAGGAGTTTAACTAAAGTTCCCTCCATGTGTTATTCTACTATCGATTGTAAATACTGTCTAGTTTGGGGGAAAAAACGTCCGGTTTCACAAATATCAAGGTCCTTTCTATGAACCCAAGCCTGTTGGCTTCTTCTACTATTGTGTTTAAAAATGAAGAGGAGAACAAAACACTAGTCAGTCAGATAGAACATCCATCACAACGCAAAGATATTCTCCAACATCTGTGATGGCCATCATGTTTGTTAGCTGTAAATAAAATCTCACGCTGCAGATGCCTCTATTTCGTTCAATATCAGCATAGGTTTAGAAAACTGCTCAAACATCTGCTGTTCCAGTGCAGTTCCAGGCGCAGCAGAGGCTCTCTCGCAGCTCGGCTTATTGTTTTCTGGTTCAGGTTAGCTGAGCTAAGCTAAACAGGCTAGCTAACTGTTTATCGATCGAGTGAGGACTTTTCAGCGAGTACTTGAAAAAAAAAAAAAACTGTTTACCCAAAATATCAGACTGTAAGATATCAGAAAGGTCTTCAGACACGTAATCACAGGTTTGGTCTGCAGTCTTCTAGACGGAGGAGACATTTCGTTTCTTCTAATCTGGTAGTGCTGACGACTGACTGGATTCTCGCTGCTCGGAGGGGGGAGGACAAAAACTTCAGGATTTTTCCCTGATGGCAAACTTTTTTTGTGGAAAGGAAATGTCGTAAGTGATGAAGGCTTCTACTTTCCGGCGTGAAGACGGAATAGGCACCACCCACAGATTGAGGAAGAGGAGAAGGGTAGCTGAACTTTGTAATCATCTTACAAAGTTCAGAGTATATCTCGCAGCATGTTTCTTTGGTTTAGGCGTAATGTCTTGGTTTTTAATGCAAACGTGTTGCATGCTGTGTAAATAACAACGCGCAACTGATGAAAGTAACTGGTCCTCTTTCTACTTTCATCAGTTCAACATCTCTGTTTTCCTGTAGTGAAAACATGAGTTATAAATTATATTACTTTATTCTTTATAAACCATGTTTAGTCTTCAGGCACCATAGCATGCAGAGTTAAGGACAATTCAAAAAGCCCAGAACTGACATATAAGTTACTAATATTAGGTAAAAAAAATTATATTCTTTCATAGGGCCTAAGATTTTGTGTCAGCTGTTTATAACAATTAAATGACATATAATCTTTACAGCAAAAGCAGCATCCCTATTTTCATTCTTCAGCATTTTCACAGGAAGTAAATTAAAAGTATTTCAGATGTACATAAATCAAGAAGTTGAAGTTGAAATAAATATACCTGGATGGTATTTTTTAGTACAAACTCTAATTCTGGGAAGGTTGGGACATAAAATATAATAAAAACAATAATTGTGGTTTGTTCATTCTCTTGAACATTTTACTGACGAACATATTGACGAAAACAGTATTTAAGTTCTGTTTCATCTTTGGTCACATATCACAATATAAATCAAATCCCTGAGTCAGTCAAGCTTAAAGTTTCCTTTTTACTCCTAAGTGAAAATGGAAGATATCATAAGGTTAATTTTGGTGTAAATATTGTTTATTTCTATCAGAAGTTGAACATGACAAATGTATAATTCCATAACTCAATAAATAACAAAAATAGATATGTATAAAAAACTATAGTCCTATTTCTGATTAGTCAAAAGTTTCAAGTGTTACAGGTGAACACAATCAAAATGGGCAACTAAATTCTCTGCTCAATTCCAGATAAATAAAAGTCAAGTCAAATTTATTTATATTGTGCTGTTTTGCAACTGACATTGTCATAAAGCAGATTTCTAAATTGTAGGAAGAAACCTTGTGAGGAACCAAGGCTCAGAAGGGGAACCCATCCTTCTCTGGTTGACACCTGATAGTAATAACGGAATATTAGAAAAAGTAATAGTAATAAAGAATATTTTTAAAATCATTTCAGTTTAAAGAGGCACCATGTGTACAGGTGAGCCTCATGGTATTATGATCAGTTAGGTGTAGCATGGTTCTATCCATATGGGCTATACTCAGAGTGAGTGGGTTTCAGCATATCAGGGTTGGTCTGTATCAGCATAGTCTAAGCAGCAAAAAATAGTATAACAAAATATTAATAATAAAAAAATGTTTCAATTCTGACCAGTCAAATGCTTTTAGGTATTACAGGAAAACACTGCATTTGTGCAACTAGCATAAGCACAAGTCACACAATGTGTATATATGTGTATATATACAGTTAGGTTAAAAAATATTATAAAATAGAATATCATGAAAAAGCTCAATATTTCTTGACATTCCTTTCAGAAAGTGAAATTTATATATTATATAGATTCATACACAGAGTGAAATATGTCAAGCTTTTATTTCTTAATTAATTAAATGATTATGGTTTGCAGATAATAAAATCCAAAATTCACTGTTTCAAAAACTTTCACATAAGATAAATTTTTTAAAAGGATATTTTAAACACAAATGTCAGGCTTCTAAAAAGTATATTCATTCCTATGCACTCATTACATGGTTGGGCCTCTTTTGCATGAATTATTGCATTAATGTGCTGTGTCATGGAGGAGATCAGCCAGTGGCTCTGCTGAGATGTAATGGAAGCCCAGGTTGCTTTGATAGCAGCCTTCAGTTCGTCTGCATTGTTGGGTCTGGTGTCTCTAATCTTCCTCTTGACAATACTCTGTAGATTCTCTATGGGGTTCAGGTCAGGAGAGTTTGCTGGCCAATCAAGCACAGTAACACCCTGGTCATTGAAACAGCTTTTGGTTCCTTTGGCAGTGTGGGCAGGTGCCAGATCCTGCTGGAAAATGAAATCAGCATCTCCATAAAGCTTGTCAGCAGAAGGAAGCATGAAGTGCTCAATGATTTCCTGGTAGAAGCTGCGTTGACTGTGGACATCAGAAAACACAGTGACCCACACTAACAAATGACATGGCTCCCAAATCTTCACTGACTGTGAAAAATTCACACTGGACTTTAAGCAACATGGATTATGTGCCTCTCCACTCTTCCTTCAGACTCTGGGACCTTGATTTCCAAATGATATGCAAATTTTACATTAATCTGAAAGAGGACTTTGGACCACTGAGCAACAGTCTAGTGCTTTTTCTCCTTAGCACAGGTAAGATTCAGAAGTGGCTTGATACAAGGAATGTGACATTTGTAGCCCATGTCTGGGATTCGTCTGTGCTAGTGGCTCATTATGCGCTGACTCCAGCCTCAGTCCACTCCTTGTGAAGCTCCCCCAAATTCTTGAATGGATCTTTGCATGACAATCTTCTTAAAGCTACTTTAGCAATGTGCTTCCCCAGCTTGTGGAGAGTGTCAATGACTGTCTTCTGGACATCTGTCAAATCAGCAGTCTTCCCCATGATTGTGTAGCCTCTTTTTAAAGGAAACCTTTGCAGGTGTTTTGAGTTAATTAGATGATTATCTGAACTACACAGATCATTTATACTGCCACTGTTTACATTGTACAGATACCATATACTCTATACTGTCACATTAGTCACTTTATTTCTCACTAACCAGTTTATTATTCTAAATAAATTGTAATAGTCATTGTTCATTTCAGTAGCAAACAGCTGCTGGTACCATCACTGTGAATGTTCTGTCATGTTATGTCTACTGTCAAAGCACTGTGATTTCTTTTCTGTCTGTTCTGTACTATATACATATGTACAGTGCCCTCCATAATTATTGGCACCCCTGGTAAAGATGTTAAAAGCTTTTAAATACATATCTTTTTTTTTATTGCCAAAGCATACTTTCATACTGAAAATTTTAGAAAAATGTAACCTTAAAAAAAATCCCTGACTAAGAAATAATTATTTTTCATAAAATCACCTGTTCCACATTCCATATTGGCACCCCTAATATAACATAATAAATGTAATTGAAGTGTTTCTGTCTTTTCTACAGTTATTTACAAAGTTGATCAGAGTATCTAGGAACATTTAATTAGTAAGTCATTACTTCCTGTTTCCCTGGGGTATAAATATCCACTTTTCAACATGGGAAAGACAAAAGAACACACCATTCAAGTAAGGCAGATATGTGTCAGGCAATGGCTGCAAGAAAATAGCCACTTGTCTGCACCTGCTATTATCTACTGTCAGAGGATCATTAAGAAGTTTAAAACAACTGGAACAGTGGTAAACAAGCCTGGAGAAGGGCGCAAGGTTATTTTATTACCACGCACAGTTTGGAGGATGGTAAAAGAAATAAAAAGTTCGCACAAAGCTCACTGTTAAAGAATTCCAACAAATGGAAGCATCTTGGGGTCACAAAGTTTGAAAAACAACCATCAGGCGCTGTCTCCATGCCAACAAACTGTTTGGGAGGCATGCACTGAAAAAATAAACGCAAATGTTTGGGACTGTATGCTTTGGTCAGATGAGACCAAGATTGAGCTTTTTTGGCAACAAACACTCTGGTGGAACACAAAAGATGAGTCTGCAGAAAAGCACCTCATGCCCACTGTGAAGTATGGGGGAGGATCAGTGATGCTGTGTTTCTCTTCCAGAGGCCCTGGGAACCTTGTTAGGGTGCATGGCACCATGAATGCTTTGAAATTCCAGGACATTTTAAATCAAAATTTGATGGCCTCTGCCCGAAAACTGAAGATGGGTCATCCCTAGGTCTTTCAGCAAGATAATGACCCTAAACATGTGGCCAGGTCTACACAGAAATTGTACAGACCTCAACCCCATTGAAAACCATTGAGTGAGCTGAAGAGGAGAGTGCAGAGGAGAGGACCCAGGTTGCTGGATGATTTAGAGAGATTGTGCAAAGAGGAATGGTCAAAGATCCCTCTTTCTGTATTCTCCATCTTGTGAAACATTATAGTAGAAGATAAGGTGCTGTTTTGCTGGCAAAAGGGGGTTGTACAAAGTACAGCCAGAAATGCTAATAATTGTGGCACACATGATTTGATGTAAAATAATGCTTTCTTAATGTGGGATTTTTTCCCACTGAAGAAATGCACTTGAATTAATGGTTAGATTTTCTTCTTTTGGTCATATATTATTTGGAAGACAACTGAATTTATTAGAAGCTAAAGAACACATCTTAACCAGGGGTGCCAATAATTATGGAGGGCACTGTATGTGTTATATGTTGCACCATAGTTCAAAGAGAAATTCTATTATTGTTTTTCAGGTTGCTTTTTAAAGTTCAATCTTGGTCAGTGTAGTGGGCAGTGGGACTTGTATATGTACCACCAAATTAGTGCCATGACCTGTCTTTGTGGGGACATGCTTTAGACTCAGTTTGCAGTTAATGCTAATTTCCTACTGATTGGCCTTTAAACAAAATATCTCCACATTACAGAATTCTTCTGACCCTTCATTTTTTAGCCTTGGGCTATGTCCATTGGGATGTCTTTGGTAACTGTGTTGCTAGAGTTTTCATTAAAATGTTCTGTTGTCTTTTTTTCTTTTACCTCAAACTCCTGATGTATTAGTGTGCATGGCTGCACTGCAGTAGCCCAAACATTAACCTTGGCTGCTGCTCTTATGTCTTGTACTGTGTGCATCAACCTAACTTGATATTGTTGTAATATTATTACAGTATCACGATGGTTACTCATATAGTGTCCTCTGAAGTCTTGAATGTCATGCACATTCATCAGTGCTTTACCTACTCAAATTGAGATTTCTCCAGATTCCCCCAGTCTTTTCCACACTATTATGTTCTGTATATGGCGCAAAAACCCCCAAACCAAAACAAAAAAACAAAAATGAATGCATGTCCATTCTTGTATTAGATGTAATATAGTGCCATCAGATAACAGGGATGCTACTCAAATACATGAGATATAAAATGTAATTTTTCATTATTCTGATAAAGACTTATAAGTCACATGGAAAACATAAATACACCCTTAAGTGCATCACTCCTTTAAATACATAAAATGTATGTTCCGGAGTAAGTGATAATAACCCCCTGCAGGTCTCTTTGCTATTAAGGTGTATCTTCTAAGGCCTTCAGAGGTTAAGGTGGCAAGAAGTCTGGCAATGGATTTAAAAAGATTTCTAAATTCTTTTAAATAAATTATAATGAAAATAATCTATTACCCATACAGATTTTAAATTACAGCCAATTTGTTCAGGACTGGCTGATTTTGCTAATTAAGTTCAAATGCAGGCCATTATATCTTCAGGAGAAGAACTCCATACCTAGCATGTTGGTGGAAATATTGTAATTTGGGGTTGTTCTGCTTCTTTGGGGACTGTCCATTTTGTGTTCACAGATTCAGCTTTGAATTCAGAATCATATAAAAAAGTGCTAGAAGTGAATCCAATGCCATTTGAAAAGTTAAACAAAGGTGGGCTTCCCAACAGGATAATGAGCCTAAGCGTACAAGCAAACATCAAACATCTTGAACTGAAATGAAGGAATTTTGTATATGAGGGTGGTCAGAAAATGACAGCGATTGGTACAGGAAGTAATTTGTGCTAAAGCAGCCAAATTTAGCTTAAAACAAAAACAAAATTATAGCAAATGATTTATATTCTAGAAGGGTTAAGCAGTTAACCATTATGCAATTTTGTGTGGTTTTTTTAAGTCTTGATTCGTCAACTTTTTTGTGTAGTCTTGGGATCTTTCAAAAACTTTCAAACACAAAACACAGAGAACTGCCTTGAATTTGACGTTTTATACACTTTTAAAATTCTCAGCAGCCACGTTGGCTGAATTCACCCTGATGTTGCCTGTGTTAGAGGAGAAACGAAATATTTTTTTCTCGATGTGTGCAGCCTTTCGTCATCTTCGTCATCCAGTACATACAGCGCTTCCTTCTGGAGCACTCCTCTCCTCAGTCTTGAGCCAGGAGACTCTATACAGCGCTTCAGTCATCGTTCGTCAACTCTTTCTTCACAGACATTTTTCCCTTTCACTGTATTACATTTTTTATTTCTTTTTTGCGAAGCTATGACAAGCCTCTGTATCCTCCTGCTTTTTGAATTGTCCACCGTATGTCAAATTCTGTCTCTCAATGAAGGTAAGACGCGTTATTTGAGGATCCCGTCAGCCACGCAGTGAGCTAGTCAAAACGGTGAGGTAACTAATGGAGGGAAACTGAGGCGATATGAGCAAAGTTGTGAGATTATATGTTAACTGTAGTTTGCTTTTGCCGCGCTGTCCTTGTGCATTCCATTCTGACTTTGGGAAATACTTTTGCTGACTCATATGAAAACCATCTGTGATTTGGTTTATCTACGTATTTTGACGGAGTGGATGAAAAAAAGTACTAATTTTATTTTAAACTTGAACCTCCTTCCAGTTTCCTGGAAACTGGATATCAGTGCCTCACCGTAATGAAGGTTTTGTGAGTTGAGGCTTCTTCACTCAATCTTAGAAACAGTTTTATTCCCCACTGTTGAACAGTGCAGTGCTGAATTTGAATGCAGACTCTTGTGAAGGGCTTCAGGAAATGACTTGGTCCTTAAAGGAAACATCACGTCAAGTGTGGGGATGAACGCCACAGATACCAAACAGCAGATTGAGCAGAAGGAAATATCTAGTGCTTGAGATTCTTACTGAGAATAGGAGCACATTTACTTCACACCACATCTTAAATTGCCTTGAAATAAACCCAACTGTATAGAAATAAGGTCCACATGTCATATATACTGGTTGGATCAGTAAATAGAATCACTGCAAAACCTTTCAAGAACTTTTAACATGTACCATACTATTCCAAACTCAACCCTTGTAATTAACTAAGTGGCTCCTATTTGGCTGAATTAGTGAGTATGGACACACACCAGCTGTGATGGAGCATTTTGACCATGGACAGACGAGTTGGAGCATAGCTCAGTTCCCCAGGTCACCTTAAAGCAACATGAAAAATGTAATGTGAATGCAATGTGAAGACAAGAACTGTTGTATTTTACTGAACAAATAGATAGTATAGCATGAAGAACATGCCTTTACTCCACGCTACATTAGGAAAAAGAGTAAAAGGATTACGATTCCTTTTTAATTTTTAGGTCAACACTTTCATAATACCGGCACAATAAAAAGGGCATTCAGTCTGTGAAGACACATCATCAATATATGTTATATTTAAAAAAAATCAGTGCATGACATGACAAATTTATTTCCTAGTAAATTGTGGATGGTAGAAAGAGAACTGAAACAGTTTTAATATTCAAACAGCGATATTATATGGAGATGGTTTTTTCTCTCCACTGTGATGTGTCTTATGAAGATGTATTTTAAATGCATTAAAGTGAATACATTACTTTTATATTCATCAGAATATAATGCATTCCTGAATATATTTGGTTGGTTATATTCAGTAGTTACTTGTCTACTTGCAGACAAATGAATAAAATAAGGCTACAGAATGTTTCCAGGTAAGACCAATAGACTGAGACTCATTAGTGATGCAGTCTTCCTAAGAGTCTTGGTATTTTACAACCTCTCAGGCATCACACAGCTGTGTTTCCAGTCACTTTGAGTACATGGAAAACTGGCATCAATTGTGCTGAGATGAAGTCTTAAACTTACTCATAGCTTTTTACAGAACACATCTGTAGGCTATGAAGAACATGCATTTTAACCTGAATGATGATATAATCTCCCTATTTATTTAGTGGTTAGGCTTGGGATTTTTCCTGTTCTTTGTTAAGACAAGTTTTGATCTTTCACAGTGCAGGTGAAGAGCATTTCAGTTCTTAGTTTTGCCTGAGGTGAATATTATTTTTCTTACACGTATGCAAAGGTGCCTGAACTCATTAGGCCTGGATTTATTTTCAGTAATGATAACAGATTGGTATAATAATGTAGTTGTGAGGTATTTCAAACATTTACACCAATGTTACACTCTAATCGGTAAGAATTTAGCTCCTCTATTTTAATTAAGAAACTTTTATAAATAAAGCTACAAAGTCTTTTACGACAAATACTAAAGTAGCATGTTCCAAAGATATACCACACACAACAAAAGTCCATAACACAATACTTAATAACAAAAGAATAAATAATAACAATATTAATAAGAATATCTAATAAATTCAACTCACTGCTAATTGAAGGCTAAGAATAAAAAATGTCTTTAGATGCCTTTTAAAAGTGGCATAAAAAGCAGACAACCTTTTCTAGCAGTCACTAACAGTCCTTGGTCAGGACTATGGAACTCATAGTCTGCCATATAGATATTCAGAAGACTCACCCTGTCTGTCTCGATAAGTTGAAGTGAAATTTTAAACTTCACTGTCAACGAGTGAAAGGAAACAAACGCTGGACAAGTTATTAGAACACAGATTCACTTTGGATTCAGATTAATGGACTGAGAAATCCTCATCATTTTCTGTTTAGTGTGCTTTATAAAACCCTAATGTACTGCAGATAAGGGCTATTATTCAAACCTCTGCAATGTTGGTATGTTTTGTTTGTCAGTGAAAAAAAATAGTGACAGTGTGTTTTGTCCTGGCCATTCTAAGCTGTATTTTGTTCAAACCTTCTTCAGGATGAGGCATGTAGAATCCAGATTCACTGCCCTATGAGGCTGCTAAGCCAAAACAAATCTTCCTGGGATCCTTGCCCAGAAAACACTCATCAACTTTGCAGCACTAATAGAGTTTAGACCAAAGGATATTATTGTGTTTTGTTTTTGGTCTGTGTTATTGCCACTGCTGATTAAAGATGTTTTTACTTATGTAGCAACTTATTTACAGTAGATACTTCACCTATCTGCTGACTGAAGGGGCTTTGGGTACAGATATCCCCACCAGCATTGAGTCTAAATGAAGCTGTTTCTTTTGGAAACCTTACAGCTTTCCCCTTCACAGAAAAGCAAGATGCCTAAAATATACTTCCTGTGTTCACTCAAATAATGAGTCCATTGTTTTGTCACTTGCAATCAGAAGACCTTCCGCACTTCTTTTAAAGTTTTGGGGGAGTCATACTATACCCTAAACTGGAGTAATGCTGTGTGAGAGGAAAAAATGATGGTGGTGAATGTGGTCTGTGGACACTAATGTTTTCCATTTTTCCTGTAATCCTGTCATAGTATTTCTGGCCAGTGCTCTGAACAATAATGGTTGGAAAGTGGGCATTCCCTTGGTTGATTTCTTTACTATGACCCCATGGTGTAATTTGCTGCTACTGAGTATGCAGGAACTAAAGTAATC
This sequence comes from Lepidarchus adonis, assembly GCA_037576955.1. Taxonomy (NCBI): domain Eukaryota; kingdom Metazoa; phylum Chordata; class Actinopteri; order Characiformes; family Lepidarchidae; genus Lepidarchus; species Lepidarchus adonis. Next base: position 610,128 of record JBBIGC010000137.1, read on the forward strand.
CATTGGGAGTCTTGGCATTGCATTCTTTTCTAAATGTACATTAATGTGTAAATATGCATGTTTGACCTTTGCTCATATAAATATAATATATAATCTTAACATTAACAGATATCTTTGGGAATCCATAATTTTCTAATTTGGTTTCAGTGATCACAGAGCAAGAAATCTCAGTAAGAGTTAATGGTAAACTTACTTGCACTATATTACCTTCATTTTTATATCTATAGCAATTTCACAAAATACATTTATTTTTGCACAGGCTCAGGTTCCATATATCCTAACAGCTATAATGAGGTTGAACAGGAGCAAGAGACCTATTACACTCCACAGTTGGACTATAAACGTAAGTAAAGTGGACACAGCAGTTTCTCTGTAGTTTTTTTTAGACAGATTTGCCTTTTACTTAACATTAAATGACAAAAACATGATCCATTTTATGTCAATGTTGTACTGGTAATTTCCATTATGCAAGATAAATGACTGAATGCTTTGGCCACTTTTCAGCTCATTTAAAGCCTATTTTTTGGTAGATCCCAGATGGTGTCACATACTTAAGCTTTCCAATGGGGAATTGACATGTTCCTCCCCTCGAGGTGGAAATCGTCAGAGCTCACTGGGAACCCGCTGCTTGGCGTCTTGTGACAGGGGCTTTAAACTGCTGGGGCAGTCCTCTATACAATGCATGGCCACCCGTCGCTGGTCAGGAGCAGCTTACTGCCGAAGTAAGTGATCAAGATGCTCAAAATGTCCTTTTTGTCAGGTACAATATCTCAAAGTGAGAAAACCCCACATAAATATTTTCTTATTTCTTTTCCTGGGAAAACACTGAAGATATGACACTTTGATACAATGTAAAGTAGTCAGTGTACAGCTTGTATATCAATGTAAATTTGCTGTCTCCTCAAAATAACTCAACACACAGTCATTAATGTCTGAACTGCAGACAACAAAAGTGAGTACACCCCTAAGTGAAAATATCCAAATTGTGCCCAATTAGTGTCATATGACTTGTTAGTGTTACAAGGTCTCAGCTGTGAATGGGCAGCAGGTGTGTTAAATTTGGTGTTATCGCAATCACACTCTCTCAAACTGGTCACTGGAAGTTCAACATGGCACCTCATGGAACTCTCTCAGATCTGAAAAAAAGAATTGTTGCTCTAAATAAAGATGGCCTAGGCTATATGCCAACACCCCGAAACTGAGCTGCAGCACAGTGGCCAAGACCATACAACAGTTTAACAGCACCAATTTCACTCAGAACAGGTCTCATTATGGTCAAGTTCAGTGCACGTGTTCAGTGTAATATCCAGGGGTTGTCTTTTGAAAACAGACGTATAAGTGCTGACAGAGGTTAAAGGGGTCAGGTGTCAGTGCTCAGACTGTATGCTGCACACTGCATCAAATTGGTCTGCATGGCTGTCGTCCCAGAAGAAAGACTCCTCCTACTACCTCAATTCTTACCCCCATCACTAAAGGAAGAAACCCCCCCCCCTCCCAAAAAAAAACAATCATGTACTGTAACGTGTTACGTTGTCATGCAATGTTGTATTGTAGCTATTTGGTTTGCACATTTGCATGTGCACTTTGTTGTCTGTTGTCTATTGTTGTCTCTTTTTTATATAGAAATAGATCATTTTTTTAGATTAACTTAAAGTGCTGCTTATTTATGTTGTGTTGTTAATTTATGTTATGTTGTGCTTGCATGTATGTAGCACCTTGATCCTGGAGGAACATTGTTTTGTTTCACTGTGTACTGGACTGTATTCGGTTGAAATAACAATAAAAGCCTACTTGAACTTGAACAAGAAAGCCCACAAACAGTTTGCTGAAGACAAGCAGAGTAAGGACATTAATTACTGGAACCATAACTTGTGATCTGATAAGACAAAGATACATTTATTTGGTTCAGATGGTGACAAACGTGGGGGGCAGCAATCTGGTGAGGAGTACAAAGACAAGTGTGCTTGACTAGAGTCAAGCATGGTGGTGGGAGTGTCATGGTTCTGGGCCGTATGAGTGCTGCCAGCACTGGGGAGCTACAGTCCATTGAGGGAACCATGAATGCCAACATGTACTGTGACATACTAAAAAAGAGCTTGATCCCCTCCCTTTTGAAACTGTATTCCAGCTTACTAATGATCCCTAATCTTAAAGTTCTTGGACTCTGCTGGACTGACCAAGCATGTCTACCCTATTGAGCATCTGTGAGTCATCTTTAAACATAAGGTGGGAGTGCAAGGTCTCTTAAAATCTACCAGCTGCCTGATGTCATCACTCAGGAGTGGAAGAGGACTCCAGTGGCAACCTGTGAAGCTCTAGTGAACTCCATGCCCAAGAGAGTTAAGAATGTGCTGAAAAAAAAATAAATGTGGCCACAGAAAATATTGACACATTGGGCACAATTTGGACATTTTCACTTAGGGGTGTACTGACTTTTGTTGCCAGTGGTTTAGATATTAATGGTGTGTTGAGTTATTTTGAAAGGAACAAGATATTTACACTGTTAAAAGATGTACACTGACTACTTTAAATGGTATCACAATTGTAAAGTGTTTTATCTCCAGTGTTGTCCCATGAAAAGATATAATAACATTTTTTATAAAAATGTGAGGGGTGTACTCACTTTGGTGAGATACTGTATATTAGTTTCTGACCAGACATGAGATAAACCAGAAAGTAATCGGTGCAAAGATCTCGAGAACTATAATTACAGCTTCTTAAATAAGCTCACACATGTTTATGTTTTGTCTGATTCTCTCAGGGGTGCGCTGCCATGTGCTACCTCTCGTCCAACAAGGTACATACACCTGTACCAACGGCTTTGTGGTTGACTCCAGGTGTGAGTACACCTGCTTTCAGGGCTACCAGATAGAAGGGGATCGCTATCGCATTTGCCAGGAGGGAGGGACGTGGAGTGGAGCAGAGCCCATCTGTGCAGGTACAGGTTTTGCTACTTTTGGATATTTCAGATAATCAGACCATTGATACGCAAAAAGCATACAGTGATGGCAACATTGTATATGATTTAATTTGTCATTAATCAGTTTTATGTGCCAGATTTTTTTGTTTTCCAGGCACATTGGCATTTTTTATCTTTCTAAGTGATCATTGTTGAAAATATTTATTTGGATGTTTTATCTGTTCAAGTGATCAACATTCCAAATACCTCCATTACATGCATTTGTATACAACAAAATTTGTATCACTTTAGAGCAAATTTTCTCTAGCTATTTTCCAAGCAGAGAAGAGAAAGTTGTTAATGTTCTATTCACCTTGTCCTGTTTCAGATCATGACCCTCCCAAATTGAAATGTCCTTTGTCCAAAGTGAAGATCGCAGAACCAGGAAAACTTACTGTCATGGTGTCCTGGGACCGCCCTGTTGCCACAGACACTGCTGACAGATCACTGCAGTATGGAGGCCACAGTTAACAGATAATTTGAAACTATACACTCATTCTGTCTACCCATAATCTGACAACTTTTCATTATTTTTTAGGGTCTTACGAAATGGACCGGAATCAGGTTCAGAATTTAGTGAGGGGGAACATGTGATTCGCTATAAGGTCTATGACCAGGCTCGCAATATGGCAACCTGCAAGTTTATTGTGCATGTTGAAGGTACTACAGCAAAACTGAGGTTGACTTTTCATTTTACTAATACAGTAAAAAAACAGTAAGAATACAGGTATTTGTCATTCAGTAGTAGAAAATTGTGATTTGTGATTTTGGTGATAACATGAGATAAGCTTTGTGCAGTATTGTTAATTCATTTTTGGTCTATACCTCTTGATTCCTCAAAATCCTCAATACATGTTTAATGTTAAAGTATTTCAATATCTCACGAAAGTGAGTACACCCCTCACATTTTTGTAAATATTTTATTATATCTTTTCATGGGACAACACTGAAGATATGACACTTAGATACAATGTAAAGTACAGTGGGTACTCAACTTAGAGGGATTCCATTCCTCAACGTGCTGTGTAAGTTGAATTTTTACGCAAGGTTTCACATTGTGCCCAAAGTGTCAGTTTTTTTGTGTACACCATTATTTTCCAGCACTGCCTTAATTCTGTTGGGCATGGAGTTCACTAGAGCTTCACAGGTTGCCATCGGAATCCTCTTCCACTTTTCCACTGGTGAATGTTAGAGACATTGCACTCCTCCACCTTCCGTTTGAGGATGCCCCACAGATGCTCAATACAGTTTAGATCTGGAGACATGCTAGGCCAGTCTTGGAGGTGTGTGTGATGTCGTTATCATGTTGGAATACTGCCCTGCAGCCTAGTTTCAGAAGGGAGGGGATCATGCTCTGCTTCAGTATGTCACAGTTCTTGTTAGTATTTATGGTTCCCTCAATGAACTGTAGGCTTCCTAGTGCCGACAGCACTCATGCAGCCCAAACCATGACACTCCCACCACCATGCTTGACTAGACACACGTCTTTGTACTACTAACCTGGTTGCCACCACACACGCTTGACACCATCTGAACCAAGTTTGGTCTCATCAGATCACAGGACATGGTTCCAGCAATCCATGTCCTTAGGCTGCTTGTCTTTAGCAAACTGTATGCAGGCTTTCTTGTGCATCATCTTTGGAAGAGGCTTCCTTCTGGGATGGCAGCCATACACACCAATTTGATGCAGTGTGCTGGGTATGGTCTGAACACCAATAGGTTGACCCCCCACCCCTTCAACCTCTGCAGCAATGCTGGAAGCACTCATATGTCTATTTTCAAAAGACAACCTCTGGATAACGACATTGAGGTGCCATGTTGAACTTTCAGTGACCAGTATGAGAGAGTGTAAGAGTGATAACACCAAATTTAACACAAATTTAATGAGTCACCTGACACCAGGGAGGGAAAATGGCTAATTGGGCACAATGTGGACATTTTCACTTAGGGGTATACTCACTTTTGTTGCCAGTGGTTTAGACATTAATGGCTGTGTGCTGAGTTATTCTGAGGGGACAGCAAATTTATACAAGCTGTACACTGACTACTTTACATTGTAACAAAGTGTCATATCTTCAGTGTTGTCCCATGAAAAAATAAGAAAATATTTACAACAATGTGAGGGGTGTACTCACTTTTCAGATACTGTACATAAATAAACAAATATCACAAAAAAGGAAAATATAAAATGTAACTGATATGTTATTGTAATCACAGAAGCCCTGTATGTAATACAGTTGTGGGACAAAATTAAAGACAAGAGGCAATTAAAAAAGATAAGTTTAAGTCTGGATGTAAGGTTAAGGAAACATAGGAAGGGAAGTGAATCAATGCATCTTGAGGGAGTATTAACAATAATTATCAATGATTAACATTTTGTTATGAGATCAGATAATTAAGAGACAGTAGTAAATTGTACTTGCAGGGTTTCCCAAAAGCAAAGTTAACAACAATGTATAGTGTACCCACTAGCATATTTATATATGAATATTGTTGATTTTTTGCATTTAATTAAAGGATAATTTTTTTTTTATCAGAGAACATTGTTCCAAAAAAAGTTCTGATGCTTGTAAAAGGTGCATACTGTAATTTGAAGTAACTGAAAACTTTCCAGTCTGCATTTGACAGACAATTCTCAGTGAGTCTTAAAGGGCCTGTTAATTTGATTGTAAATATTTAAAATGTTCCAGTGAGTCTAAACATTCATGTGAGATTTTGTAAAATATATGCTAAACCCTAATTCAAATGTACTTAAAAACATAAACATTTCACTTTTAACTTTATTGAAATTAAAATAGATAACGTGTGTTAAGTGACCCTGTCATTGTGAACATCTCATAACACAAAGTGCACCAAAAAAATGGAGCAGTGGACCGTGCCTGGGGAGCGGTGTAGTTAAACGGCACCTTGCTCAACGGTACCTACCACAGTTTCAGTACATTAAATACAGAGACTTTATGGTTTCCTTTTTCCTAGTGAGGAGATGCCCACTGCTCAAGGAACCTCTACATGGATATCTGACTTGCTCATCTGATGGCAATAATTATGGAGCTGTGTGTGAGTACCACTGTGATGCTGGCTATGAGAGAAGTGGCACTGCCACCCAGGTCTGCCTGTTCAACCGCAATTGGTCAGACCAAGCACCTGAGTGTGTCTGTGAGTACCAGGAACAAAAACTTTATCCACCAATCTAACAATGTTTTATTTAACTGTAGTTCAGTTGTTGCAATGAACTCTGTATGGTCCCATTTTTATAGTGATGGAGATCAAAACCGATATTAAGTCGGCTGGTGCCCTGCTTGACCAGTTCTATGAGAAAAGGAGGCTTCTTATTGTGTCCACCCCAAATGTGTCTGATCAGTACTACAAGCTTCAGAACATCATGCTGCAGGTCTGCCACTTAGGTTATTGCAAGCGCTTATATAACCAGATAATTGAGGTTTTTGTCAGTATTGGACATTGTTTCTGTGTCACTCCTCAGAAAGCTGGATGTGGTCTGGACCTTCGACATGTGACAGTGATCGAACTGTTAGGGACTCCACCTCGGGAAGTGGGCCGGATTAAAGAGCAGTACTTGGATGCTGAGGTCATAGAGGGTCTCAGGTACTCTTTTAAATATTCACTGTAGCACATGGTAAGTTAATAAACTTAGAGCAATTTGTAATAGTAGAAAAAGCAAAATACTTCATAAACTAACATGCTTGTGTATGTGTGCATATATGTAAATACCAGGCAAGCTCTGCACATCTCTCGAGCCTACTTCACCATGGTTTTGCTGGATGAACTGGGTGTGGATCGGGAACGTTTCATAAACCCCACCACCTCAGATGAACTTTACTCTTACATCGAGGAATACTTGCTCACAGAGGAGGAGCGAGAGAGGCTGGAGCTAAACAGAGACCTCTGTGATTGAGCATGGAGCGATCCACCGCACCGGACCCAACACAGAAGATGCTGTGAAAAGCAAAGCTGTGCTTTGTAGAGAGAATAGATTAGTGACCACTGCCATCTTTTTTCCCATGTTTGGAAAACCATGTCATTCTGTATGTACATTTAGTGCTGTTCATACTTTATCCTTTTAAATGTTACACTTTCAGGGCATTTCATAATCCCCAGTATTTTGGTAAAAACTACAGACAAGAGGGACAGAGAAAAATGTAAATTAATATTTATTAAGTGCATTGTACATAGCTGTTTAAGGAAAGTCCAGAGGTCACTAGTATTGCGCTATTATACTATAAATAATTACCATTTTAACACACAGGATTTGGAGTTACTGCATAGTAGTTATAAGGAAAGAATATCAATAAAACATTAAAATAAAGTTGGCTGGAATTAAGCAGCAATTATGCGGTATCCTTCAGAAAAATATTTAGCAGATGGAATTTAAAAGGATTTATATAAAAGACAATAGAAAATAAATATTCACAAGTGCAGCAAAACTGTAAAAAAAATTCCAATCTTCTGGTTAATGGTTAAACAGGCTTGTGAGTTTGTATTTCCTTAATATTCTTTTTACATTTATGCACAACCAAAATGAGTAAAATTGCAGTTAAAATGATTCCCTTTTAAAACTTTGGGTTAATCGTTAGTGTTCCTATTCTTTAACACCAGATATTTGAGTGTTTTCACTAGACTGAAAGGGTTCTGATGTTTCCTGTTGTGTTGACTTCAGGGTTTGTAAAATGTCCTTATTTGCCCTTGCTCATGGTGGAGCGCAGTGGGAGAGTGCCCTCTGCCCAAGAATCTGGGAACTGCATCATCTTCTGCCAGAGAGACACTTCCTCCTCTGTAGAGTTGGCCTCCCACTCTTGCTTACCCTCCTTCAGATGCACTGTGGACAAGTTATATTTAAAACACAGTGTTGTCCTGCAGTTTACCATGTCTAAAGGGTAAATAATGACTATTCTGAAGTAATATTATAATAATATTCTACCATGTTCATATAAAATAATAAAAATATCAAATAAATATGAAGTATACATTCTTAATCACAGTTCTGCACAGCTGGTGCTCCCTCTGTACTCACCTGCTCCTGAGCTCAGACGGACACCCCCCAAAAAGTCATTGCTGGACATAGCCTCTCGGTCCCAGACAGTGAGCTCCAGACACATACCCTTCAGCTGTTCCAGACCCAGCTCTTTGTACACAAACGTATGATCATAATGTGGGTTCACTGTTTTCTTAACTATCTGTGTCTTCTTTTTGGTTGTCTTGCCCTTGGATGGCAGAAGGTATCTGTGGAATACCACAAGGCAGGAGAAATAGGAAAACTGTAAATGTTCTTCAAAATGGAAGAAATAGGTTAAGGAATGTTTTTTGGAATGTCTGTTGTGCTTACCCTTTCACAAAGGAATCAGAAGTGCCCCCTGTTTTTATTGCAGAAAGATTCTTAGCCTCCTTTATTAACACATGCAGCTCTCCGCCATCATCTACCTTGACCTTTTTGCCTAAAAGGAACAGGATGGAGCATAGATTATTTCCTATTTCTTAGCCAATGCTTCATCATGCAAGTTACATTGTCCAGTTCCTTTAGTATTCTCTCACCCTGTGGTTTTCCTGCAGGTGGCTTCTTCTCTGAGATGTACTTTAAGGAAATCACCAGTTCCCCTTTGTACTGGGCAAAAGCAGATGATGTGAAGGTGTTGACTGCCTGCAGGGAGAAATTGTCATTTAATACTGGAAAATTAATAAAAAAATTAAACCCAAACAAACAAAGAGGCTAGGAAGGCATGTTTCAGTACCTTTCCCCTGAGGGCCACACACTCTTCATGGGCCGAGTCAATGTCATGGCAGTCCAGGGGCACCTCCATCTCCCCAAGGAAAGCATTGCGGCCAAAACGGTCATAGTGCCAAACTGAGAGCTGAAGTGTACGAGTCATCAACTGGGAGCGGCTGATTGAGTACTAGAGAAAGAAGAAAAAAAATTGCTCCTAATGCTGAACAACAAATAAGGTAATGAGTGTGTCAAGATATGGCTTTGCTTTGCTGTCCTCATGGACGGATATATACTGAATGCCTTGTGCACTTGGGATTTTAGCAACAGGTAATATTTACCAAAGTAAATGAAAGAGTAAGCAGTCATAAGAATCAATATTTGCGTCTCAGTCATGCATAAAGATTACAGTGTATTTATCACTGGAGGGAATGTCATAATGAGATGGCAAAGGTCAACTCCTGCATGGTCTGGAAAGCATGTTACAGAGCACGCCTAATTATCAAGGGTGTGTCCCCAATTCTTTTTGCGAGGTTATACATGTCATATACTCGTCATTTGCACCACTATACTTGTGTTCTTTTACAAGGGCTTGGCCACTGGAACACATTTGTGAACCATTCAGCTGATTATGGTATTTTTTACACTTATACATTATAATAATACAAGTTCTCGTGCTCTAGCCAGCATAAAAACAATATTCTGTATCATAGAAATACCTTCAAGGTCTCGTTATAGATGGGGTTGATGGTCTTATTTTTGATAACAGTTTTCTTCTTGCTCTGACGGGACTTGTCTGGAAGAAGATAGCTCTTGACATATCTATGAGATAAAAATAGCTTTATTCAAAAGTAGGTTACACAGCTGCAAAGTTATACTGCTTGGCTGAGAGCAGAAAGTTTTCCCAGTTGGTTAGTTACACATGGTAAGTTGCACAAGAGTAAAATTCTAGTCAACAATGCTTAAAGTAGAATTAATTTCTAAATTCCAATCTGAATAATCTAATTGCTAAAAAACTAAATAAAAAATATATAAATGATGTAAACAATCCACTCTAAACATAGCACCCATTAGAACAGTTCACAACCAGATGTTTGAAACATTTAAAGGACTGATCAGATGACCACTCAGAAAGCTATTAAATGGTAATGAATACATTGCCTAACGCCAGAAGAATTATTTTACACCCCTTTCAACTAATTACCCAATTGCACCGCCTTAAGAGCATGCATGTCATGAACGCTGGGTCTTGTTCGTTGTCTGAGAATCTACTGCACCTACTGGTAACTTGTTTGCCATGTAGCAATAAAAAATATACTAAAAACCTGGATTATTCTAGTTAGTCACATTGCACTGCTTTTATTTTGAACAATACTGTATAAAAACTCAGATAAAACTGATTCATTTGCATCTTCACAACCCCAGGTTCCTTTCACTACAATTAAAAAGAAATATTTTAAATACAGTGCACCATTTCACATAAAACAACTATACTTTGTTACACTGAAGTATTAAAACATGAAAACATTTTGAAACAGCAATTCTTTTTAATGTCTGTAAAACAACTGAAAACAAGAAGTAAACTATATTGAACACTCACGGATTGCATTTCTTTTTTGCAGCATCAGCATAAGCCAGCCCACGGCACGCTTTAACAAGAACTGACAGGTTCTGAGCTGCTTCGTCATAGTGGAGGGAGAAGGCAATTTCTCCACTCACGTCCACAGTGTCATAATCCCCTGCTTCACTGTACACACTTGTCATACTGCCTAGAGTGCTCTGTAACAATGCAAACATACTTTCATTTGAAATGTGTTTACAATGTGAACAACTACAACTATGTTAAACCAAAACTCACTGTTTTACCCTGGAGCTTCGAAGACTTGTGACACTGTTACCCACAGTCTTTCTGTGCATGCTGACTAAGTTATCAATGTCTTCATCCTCCTCCTCTTCATCCTGGTTAAAAAAAAGAAGGAAAGAAACATTCAAAAAATATATGTACAGTATCTCTCAAACGTGAGTACACCCCTCACATTTTTATAAATATATCTTTTCATGGGACAACACTGAAGATATGATGCTTTGACACAATGTAAAGTAGTCAGTACCCTCAAAGTAACTAAAATTACAGT
>JBBIGC010000137.1:621037-631199 GCA_037576955.1 Lepidarchus adonis
TGGTGCTCAGGTAAAGTGCAATTTTACAGAATAATAACAGCACTTCATTAACAAATAACAAATTAACAAATATATTACCTTCAACACTGGACACAAAAACAGGCCAACACACACACACACACACACACACACACACACAGATTGAGGGACAGGTAAAGAGAGAGCGACAACGAGAGAGAGAGCAAACGAGACAAGTAAAGATAGAGAGCGATTCACGTAGAGACAGAGCGACAGTCGCATTTGCCCAGATCTAAAATACACTCGCTCTTATCACTCAGGTCCTACTCGCAACATAACAATTAATAAAGTTTATTAATTTAAGGAGATGCACGTAACTTGCACAAATTGAAAAACGAATAGGCCCAGTTGGATGAGGGCTTGGAAATGTACTACCTCATTAGATGACGTTCACTACTTTTTACTGGCCTTAATTTGGCCCAGTACGAAATTACCATTAATAGGGTTCAAATTGACAGCTCTTTGGTCTTGGCCATAGTGGAGTTTGGAGTTTGACCGTTTGAGGTTGTGGACAGGTGTCTTTTATACTGATGATGAGTTCAAACAGGTTCCATTAATACAGGTGACGAGTAGAGGATAGAAGAGCTTCTTAAAGAAGAAGTTACAGGTCTGTGAGGGACAGAAATCATGCTTGTTTGAAGGTGACCAAATACTTATTTTCCTCCATCATTTGCAATAAATTCTTTAAAAATCAGACAATGTGATTTTCTGGATTTTTTTTTTCTCATTTTGTCTCTCATAACTGAGGTAAAGCTATGATGAAAATTACAGGCCTCTCTCATCTTTTTAAGTGGGAGAACTTGCACAACTGGTCGCTGAAAAAATACTTTTTTGCCTCACTGTAGCTTGATTATTTTAATAGGCGCTGCGCAATCAATATGTAAAAATATTTAGCAAATGTAGTCATTGTTTTCTTAATGTTTGGTAACAGCGGCACCTACTGTAAAAAATACTTGGAAGTGTATGGCTGGGTGGAAAGATAAGGGACATGGTGCCTAAAGCTATCCACATGTGGTGTTCTTGCCTGTGAAGAGCATTGTGTAAAATTAAAAGATTGGGATGACAAAACATCATTATGGAGCGTGGTCTATATCGTAAGAAAATATTTTATAACAGTTATACATGCATCATTAGGTCTATTTCTGTATATTAATGATGTTCATTAATGTTATTCTGTGTTTCACCTAACAGATGACTGACAGTAACAACATTACGTTGGCTGGTCTTGGTCGACCCTTCCAGTTGGGAATGCTGTACGACTGTCGAACAGATTCTCTTATCCCAGGTACAGAACAATCTAATAATTGGCATAATATAGAAAATATTCCAGGTCCACTTCTTATTTTTGTGAGGGTTTATGTACAAAAACATGCCTCTCCTAGAATCACCCTGGATGTTTTTGGTGTCATTACTGCTGTCAAAACAAATATGTCAATAGCCTCTAGGCTAAATAGGTTGATATTAAAATGCGGTCTCGACCAGAATGACAGGGTCCAAGTGCAGGGGTAATGTAAACAGAGGCACATGCTCGCTTCAAACCACGCCCTGGCCGGAAGGAGTTCCAGTCGAGCCGTGGCATGAACGTGGCCTCGTGCACATTGATTCGAATATACTACCCTCTACTGTGCACAAGATGAAATAACAAAACAGTGAGTGAAGGGCAGCATTCACCCATGTGCATGCATTGCTATGGCGTGATGTTAATGATGGCGAGATGAAAAACGTGGAGGCCATGTTCTGGGCCACCAGGTACAGGAATGCGATCCCAGGGTTGCCAGCTCCTGTCCCAAATCCTCAGCCAAATGGGAGAGGGGGTACTGCGGTTTGCTGGGGGGCAGGGGGATCTCCGGTTACCAGATTGTGCATACATGTGTACTACAACTGCATAGCCTGGATGCACTTCTAAACCAAAAGATCATCAAAAGTTAAGCAACAAAATGATAATTCTTTGATTTCCATGATAAAGATTCTATAAAAAATTAATACATTTGGTCTCTATTTAAATGATTACATATTTATTGACTGATTTTGTAATGTAATACAATGTCATAAATTAGTATTTTGTTTAAACATGTTTGAAAATAACAGATTAAAATATTCAGCAATAATTAGCTTACTGATTGTTCTAGTAAGGCGGCAAGAAAAAGAAACATTTAAATGATTTGTACTTATCATTGTTGAAATTATAACCTTTGTCAGTAAAAAGAGAGAACCATATGCCCTCTTATAACTATTGCTAAGCAGATACCTCACCTTGCAAAAACTCACTTCAGGGAGGTGCACCGTCAAACACAGTCTCTCTGTCTCTCTGTTGCTCATTCTCAGTTTATCAGACCTCAGTTTTTTACTCTTAAGTTACCTGTGTGTATTTGTTTCCTAAATACAGGCATCACACTCTGGGATTCTGAGACACTGAAGAACCACATTAACACACGTCCACAGGCAAATACAGACTTTAATATCATTGCTTCAGATTCCAGTGAAGACAAGACAGAAGCTCTGAACGTTTCTGCTTCACTTGAAGCTAGCTTTCTCGGTGGGTTAGTCAGTGTGAAAGGATCAGGAGAATATTTAAGTGATAAGAAAAAATCAAAGCACCAGTCTCGAGTCACCCTGCAGTACAAGACTACCACACGGTTTGAACAGCTGACCATGGAACATCTTGGAGCTGGGAACATTAAACACTGTGAGGTGTTTGAAAAGGGCTCTGCTACACATGTTGTTACTGGCATTCTCTATGGGGCACAAGCATTTTTTATTTTTGGTCAAGACGTTTCATCAAATGAAAATCAACAAACGATACATGGAAACCTTCATGCATGCATCAAAAAAATTCCTCAAATTTCAATTGAGGGGGAAGCATCTTTGAAAATGGCAGAAGATGAAAAGCAACTGAGTGACAAATTCAGCTGCACTTTTCATGGAGATTTTGCTCTGGAAAACAATCCAGCCTCATACACTGAAGCCATTAAGGTGTACACAGAGCTTCCACAGCTCTTAGGGAAGAATGGAGAACATGCTGTGCCCATGACTGTGTGGCTTTATCCTTTGAACAAGCTTGACTCAGCAGCAGCTCAGCTGGTTAGAGAAATAAGTGTCAGTCTGGTGTGTCGTGCCCGCTGTGTCATTGATAACCTTGATGATGCCATTGTGAACTGCCAGGACTTAATGAATGAAGACATGGCCATTCAGTTCTCTGAAATCAAAACCAAACTCAAGAAATTTAAAACCTGGTGCTCACAGTATAAAATGATCTTCCAGGAACAGCTCTGTAAGCTTCTCCCATCTATAAGAGGAGGAGGAACAGAAGAGCAGAAGCTTGCAACCTTGCTGAACAATGTGGAGAGGTCCCCGTTCCAGGGTGATTGCATGTCTGCTTATCTAAAGGACAGAGAAAAAGAAATAAATGTTCTCAGATCATATTTAGACATCATGAAAGAGCTCCCTGTGTTTTCCTCCAGCAACAATTTGAACACTGAGCTGATTAGGTCAGCTACCAACTATGTGTTGGTTTTTGCATTCTCGTCCTTAGCACAAGAGGACGTATACTTTTCTGATGTGGAGAAATATTTACATGACTTATCAGAGAACGGTGACAAACAGATCTCCTATGAGCCCAGTTCTCCAAAGGAAAAGCAGTGGTTCAGTGATGATGTTGCTGAACTCACCATTCAAAATGTTCACTCGTTCTTAGAATTCAAAGAGGCCAACAAGGAAAGAGCAAATACTGCATTCTTCATTGCTTCATTCCCAAACAAAGACATCATGGGGTCGTCTATTCTTCTTTATGAGAAGGGATGTCACTTGAGCTTGCAGTTTGAACTGCCTTCAAAGCCACCTGCACCATCTGTCTCACATGCTGAACACAACTGCATTCACTTGGAAATCAAGCTTCCAGCTCATGGCTGCGGAACCATAGAGTCATTCATAATCTCGTACCAAACACGGCAAAGTACAGAGTGGATTCCTGTGAACACTCAGAGTGATTCTCTTCCAGTAACAATTAAAGATTTAGAGCCAAATACAGAGTATCGGTTCATATGCCAGGCTGTATGCTGTCCAGGGGTAAGTCTTCCTAGTAATGAGACTCAATTTATCAAGACCCGTCCATGTAGCCCACCTGGACCACCAAAAGAGCAGTGTTTAGAATCGTGTGCCATAACCGTAACCTGGGACATCTCTACATCTGTTGGAGAAGAAGCTGAGGTCATTGAGTATATTGTTGAATACAGAGAATGCACCGATGGTGGACAAGGCAAATCTTGGCTATCGGTGAAATCCCCAAAGAGAGAGTGCACTCTGAAAGGACTGAAAAGTGAGACTGCATACACATTTCGAGTTTCAGCCAAGTGTGCAGAGGCAGGAATGAGTCTTCCCAGTGCAGAGACTGTGCTGACTACTTTAAATCCTAATGACAAGCCTAAACAAACTCGACCTGAATCCAGGAGTTCACTGTTCTTAGGGCAGTCTTTTGTTATAGAAAAGGGTAATCCAACAGTTCGTGGATTGGATCGGCAGAAACGATACAATGAGACAGAAGGTCTCAACCTGCAGGTTTTTGGACAAAAAGTAGAGGCAGCAAAAAACAAAGTGATACTGTTACTTGGTGCAACAGGTTCTGGAAAAACAACACTTATCAATGCAATGATCAATTACATTCTAGGTGTGAAGTGGGAAGATCATTATCGGTTCAAACTCATCAATGAAGTAACCAACAGATCACAGGCAGAATCTCAGACAAGTGACGTCACATCATATGAGTTGTACAGCCAACCAGGTTTTCAGATCCCCTACTCACTGACCATTGTGGACACTCCAGGGTTTGGGGACACACAGGGAATAGAAATGGACAAAAAGGTTACACAGCAGATCAAGAGCTTCCTCTGTAATCCTTTGGCCATTCAGCATATTGATGCAGTCTGCTTTGTCCTTCAGTCTTCTCTTGCACGCTTGACTGCCACACAGAAATACATCTTTGATTCAATCCTCTCAATCTTTGGCAAAGATGTTGCTGAGAACATAATGATTATGGTGACCTTTGCAGATGCTAAAAAGATCCCAGCTCTGGAGGTCATCAAAGCAGCTGGAGTGCCCTGCCACAAGAACAAGGACGGTCAACCTACGCATTTCAGTTTCAATAACTCAGCGATTTATGCTCAGAAAATGTGTCCTACTGATCACAATGTTGATTCAGATGATGACAGTGATGACAATGAAGACAATGATAAAATAAATAAGATGACCTGGAACTCTACTTTCAGAAAAATGAAATCGTTTTTTAAGACACTGGAGAGTATTGAGAGCAGAGACCTCACTTTGACTGTCCGTGTCTTGGAAGAGCGTGAGCGTCTTTCTAAAGCAATGGAGTCTCTAATCCCACAGGTCAATGCTGGTCTCTCAAAGATGGCTGAGATTGAAAGCATAGTGCACCTGCTGGAAAATGAGGAAGAAAAAATGAAGGAAAATAAACATTTTGAACAAGAGGTGGATGTGGTCAAGGCAGTCAGAACCATTGGAGGCCAATATTCCCTGAATTGTAACAGATGCTTTTTCACATGTCACCCTCACTGCTTTCTTCCACAAGAAGATGATACAAGCACTTGTGCTGTAATAGATGATGGTGGCAGATGTGTGATGTGCCCTCAAGGCTGCCATTACTCTGATCATGTACAGGAGAAAGTCATGTGGACATATGAAACAATAAAAGAGAAAAAAACTGTTAAGGAGATGGTGGACAACTTCAACAAGGCAAAGGATACATTCATGAGCACTCAGGATATTCTGAAATCGCTGAATGAAGAAATGCTTGTGATTCGTGGTAAAGTGACACAATTGATGACAGAATCCTTAAAGTGTATGTGGAGGCTGGATGAGATTGCCCTGAAACCAAGATCCCTGTCTGCACCTGAGTACTTTGACTTACTGATCAAGACAGAGGAGGATGAGAAAAAGCCTGGATTTGAGAACCGTATTGCTGGACTGAAGAAAATGAAGGAGATGAACAAAAAAATAGAAGAGATTGAAAAAGGTGAAGACATGTTACAGAGAAACCTGAAGATGGACTGAAAAAAATGAAAATTACAAACACAGTGGTTGGTTTATTAAAATACTTTGCTTGGTAGTAATGTATGATTAGGTGGGAGGGGTTATTATCCCAGTAATGGGAAATTGGGTTAAAAGACTGCATAGGCTTTTGTTTTGTTTTGTTCTTTTATTAACTTTGATTCAATAATGTGAAGGTGACTGCCTGCATTTTACTAAAAATAATAAAGAATCAACTGTTGAACTTCCTGACTATTTATACAGTAATTTGCATATATAGTATAATGCATGAGAACAAAAGTAACAAAGATTCAATAATTATTCATTGAAAGCTCAGATTCTGGAGTCATAATTCTTGGGGTTTTGAATGAGTGTGTGAGTGTGTGAGGCCCTAGGAAGCTTCTAGATCAGTCTTTAGCATGTTGTGCCAGTCTTTCCACTTGCCTTGTCAGTGTCTTGACTTGCTTTTCCAAATCACTCAGGTCATTCCGGCTCTCTACTAGTTTGCTTGGCTGAATCAGTTTTTTCCTTTGTTTCGGAACAGTGTTGTCTCTGTGCTGAAGTGTTAGGACAGGGTCAGCATAATGAACAGGCATGCCAAGAAGTTCCAAAGCGCTTCTTCATGCGATCATATTTTGCAGACCGACGGTCCTCCTCAGTTAAATGGATGGGGGTTCGCCATGATTCTGGCTGCAGTGCAGAAAAGATGCGAACAACTCTTCTCCATCTTCCACTATGCCAAAAGCAGACTCAAGCTGAGCTACATATTCACTTGGAGATGAGTCTATGCTAAGGGGCTTTACTATATCAGGGGTCAATAAACTGTCAATGATCTTCCTCACCTTCTGGCTGTCAGTTAATGAAGGATCACTGATTAGGTCAACCTGAGTGTGCCAAGTCTGGTCATTGGGCCTTGGTGTGCGCCCAGAGAAAGTATGAAGCCTAGGATGAGAGGAAGAATACAGTGGAACAGACTCATTGCAAATAACATGTTCAACTACCATCTTCTGGACGTTTGGAGGAGTTGCGAGGCTCTGATCAGTGCAACTGGGTATAGCGGAAACGCTGGACGGACAGGCACGGTGAATGTGTGGCTTGCGCTCTCACATTCGGATCAGGGGAGATGGTAGGTAAGCTGAATTTAGGGTCTTTAGTGATTTGCAACTCATCCTGGAGAGCTTTCAGGAAACCTGAGGTATTTCCTCCAACAGCAGTCTTAAGTTTGCTCAAATAGCATTGAGCTAATTACTTTCCTGCCTCCTCTTCATACATTATTTACTACAGTTCTAACATGCCATGTCACGCTGGGGTCATTGGGACTTGGTTTGTCACCTAAGACTATGGGGTCTATTTTAGAAATGGACATGTCAGTCGAATATTCAACTAGGGCTCTACCCTGTGGTTCGTGCTGTTCATCTGGGACAAATATTTCCATTAACTGAAAATACCTGTTCCTCATCATTACAGATGTCTTCAACACCAGTGACAAAAAGAGTGTGTCGACCATTTACACTAAAGCAATCACATAAATCCATTATGTTGGTAATTGTGAAAGAAAGAAAATTTGGAAATGTGGTATATTGTGGGTAGGCCACGTAACTACCTAAAGCAATCCTCCTGGCTGGCTCGCCATTTTTGTATGTAACCAATGTATGGTTACTGAGGTACACGTTTACGTTATACCTCGTCAGGGGTTCAGATCTCAATATCAGTTTCTGAGTAACATTATATATATATGCATAATAAACTATATTCATGAATATGATTTTTTTTCAATAAATACTTTTTTTACTTAGAATTTTTGTGTTAATTTAACTATATTTTCTTTATCTATTTTATGTTAAATAAGCTTCATTGTAAAACCAGATGATGTTTTAGGTCGAATTCATATTAAAATTAAGAAAACATTCAGACACCACTGTAGATACCAAAAATCAGGCTAGTCAGGCAGACATGTTAAGTAAAGCTAATGAGTTATTTGCACAAAGGCAGAGAAATCGTCTGAATTCCTTTAAATTGCATACACTACCTGTAGGGCAGATAAAGCAGTAGAATGTGCAGGGCTGCCTGAAACAGTGCCAATCAATGAAAATTGATCATTAGTGCAAATAAACATAAACATCAAGTACATTTTTGTGTCAAAACATTTATTTTTGAATATAGTAGTGTTGGTAGTGTTTAAATTGTTCGGTTTTCAACATGACTAAGCTTAGTCTCCTTCCAGCCAATAGAAATAAATAAAGAATTAAGCAACAGTTGAACTCTTCATTACTAAAGAACTTAAAAAATACATACAAAACAAAGAGAACAAACACAAGCCGCATGTTTACTTGTTCAATCACTTGCTTTCTAATCACCTCAACCTATGCATCAGAACTACACATGTTCACATTTATTATGAGTGTTTTAATCCTATTTTCTAATATTGTGGTTCATATGAGGAAAAAACATTGATGCACTTGCTTTATCTGATCACATCCCTGAAATTTCTTATAAACCTGTGAGTAAGCAAATTCTGATGATCTGTCCTGTAGTTTTTGGACCAAACAATACATAAGCCAATCCAGAACCACCCTAACCTCAGAACTGAGCAGTTCAATGATCAGTTGTCAGATTTAGACAATGTATGTTGTATATTGATAGAACACTTTTATTGACGGACACCTGTGTGAAGTATAATTTGGTGGCTGCTAACTGCTAACATAAACTGGAGCTACAGTGGTCCACTATGCTGTCTTTGATGGTCCACCTCACCCAATCAAAATATTATATTCTTTCTTGAAATATAACCAGTACAAATGCTTTGTTAATGTAGGTGGCTATCAAGCCTTTTCTGCACAGTGGTGGGTGTTTACAATCTCCTACTGTGTGAGATGAGGGAGCTAAAGGTAAGTGCTAGGGTCAGTGAGGTGTAGGTACTCCGGAAACCCATCGCTGCCATGTCTTTGGCTTCTTCTGAGTCGTGTAGAAAGTGTCTTCCTCTTTTCGTTTCCTCTCTTTGCCAGTGTGGATCCAATCATCTCAGCCAGGTCCTGCTGCAGACGCTGGAAATTCTCACTGAGGCACAAGTTACAAGAGCAGTGTTAGCACAACGCAACTTTGACACAGCCCTCTGCAAAATTCTGATATTTCATACCATCTTAAATCAGCTGTAGAAATGTGACCCATTAATAACCAAATTTTAAAAATTAAAAAAATTGTAGTATTTAATCATGTCTCTACAGTATTTATTATAGATATTTCTACAATGTTCAAAATGTTGAAATCACCCTTCAAGTAAAGTGTGATTTACATATGAATAACAAATATTATACATTGAAGATGACTTTAAAAACTGTATTATAGATTTATAATTCCTTTAAAAAAATTAATACCTTAAGTGAAGTTATTATAAAATGAAAATGCTAACAACTTTTCAATGTGTTCACATACAGTATCTCACAAAAGTGAGTACACCCCTCACAATTTTTGTAAATATTTTATTATACATTTTCATGGGACAAAACAAAAATAATGAATAAATGTAAAAATGAATAAATGTAAAAATATGACACTTTTATTGTCAAAAAGGCAAAGTAGGGAGTGTACAGCTGATGTTGTCAAGCCTGTATGGCGGCAACAAGGTGAGGAGTGCAAACATAAGTGTGTCTTGCTTACAGTCAAGCATGGTGGTGGGAGTGTCATGGTTTGGGGCTGCATGAGTGCTCCTGACACTGGGAAGCTCCAGTACATTGAGGGAACCATGAATCCAAACAAACTGTGAGATACTGAAGCAGAGCATGATCTCCTCCCTTCAGAAACTGGGCCTAAGGTTAGTATTCCAACAGAATAACAACCCCAAACACACCTCCAAGACGACCACTGCCACTGCTAAGCACATCACCAGACCTAAATCCTCAAACACAAGGTGTTTAGTGATGTTGTCATGGAGGAGTGGAGGAGGATTCCAGTAGCAACCTACACTCAACAAAAATGTAAACACAACACCTTTGTTTCTGCTCCGATTTTTCATGAGATGGACTTAAGGACTTAAAGATCTAAAACTCATTCCAGATACACAATATTACCATTTCTCTCAAACATTGTTCACAAATCAGTCTAA
>JBBIGC010000137.1:894050-906763 GCA_037576955.1 Lepidarchus adonis
GCTAATAAAGTTACATAATTACACAGTGGATTCACCTTTATTATTATATTTACACAATACCACAGTTTTTGTGTTGGACGTATCATTTTATTCTGTTGTTTTTATCCGCGACACCTTAAATGCCGGTCCACGAAAATACTGTCTGACATTAAACCCGGTCTGTAGAGCGAAAAAGGTTGGGAACCTCTGAGCTAAACAATAGCTGAGCTGCCACCTCAGCCTACAAGAGTAAAACGTCATCAGCAGAAGTCATTCATCTGCACAACTATAGTGTTACAACAATGAAGCTAAGCACACTAATTAGTGGATCACTTCCTGCTGTGTTTCTATTGGTTGGTTACCAGTCGATCATCCTAAATTTCGAACGCAGGCTCTAACGATGGCCAGTTTTGAATCTCAACCACCGTATTACAGCCACAGCCCAAAATATCACCGTCTTTCTTTCATGTTGGTCATCTTTTAAATCGTACAGTGTATACCAGCCATGAGTTTTTGCTCAGTACTGTTTAATGGTAAAAACCAAAAAGAGTTTTGTTGTTAATCCAGCCTCTGAACTGTGAAACGCTGTCACACAGGCCGAAAAGGTCCTGATCATAATCCATACTGATTGTAATATTAATCCAAAACAGATTGCAGATTACGTATAGGACTTATGGAGCTTCAATGAAAAATGTGTGTGTACAATAATGCTTCCATACAACCAATCCCAGCAGCCTGTCGTAATATTATTGTCATATTATTCTGTAGAACAGAAATTCAGTGCAATTCTCGCTGGCTTAAGCTGTTGCGTTGCCCTTATATCAGAATTCGCTTGCTTTTGCATTTGCAGGGGGGTGTTATGACATGCACACGACTAGAGATTTACTGAATGAATTTAGACTCTACTGGTCGCTCCTCAAAGCACACATCACATATCTGAAGCACACTGACCAAGTTTTATTAACCTACTTATACAAATGCTCTTTAAAGCAGTTTCCAAATCAATATTAATCAAATTTCATGAAGAGCACCTCCTGAAAGAACCCAGGCCATAGAGGAGCAGTGTATTAGACTCTGGTGCCACCTAATGGGCAAACGAATGGGCATGCAACATGAACGGGCATCATTATTAATAAAGACCCAATGAAAAATGACTGTCAGGGGTTCTACTGGGACCTACAGCATCTTTTAGGCCTGAGGCCACTGGGTGATGCTGGTTAGCGAATCAGAAAGGTCCAAACAAGAAGAAGGGCTCTGTTTTGATGTACAGTTGTGAAATTAATAAATACTGTAAAGCGATCTTCGTCTTGTGTATGCAACTGAGGGTACTGTATAAAAATGTCAATATATTTTTCCATATGCTGGCTCCTACATTTTGTTATAACTGACAATGCTGTTAAATATGGAAACGCATAATAAACAATTATAAAAATAATTTTTGTTTTTCCTTTTATTATTTTTATCTCAAATGCTAAAAGTGCATGGACTCCATTGACACCCATTCAAAGTGAAGACCACTAACAGGGGACGCGAAGAACATCGACTTTGGTTGTTTCATTACAGAGGCGCTTGTCCGGGAGGTGGGATATATTGGGCAACAAGTGAACGGTCGGTTCTTGAAGTTGATGTACTGGAAGCATAAGCGTAAGGCTAGACATACCAACAAATTCCGGTACAGATGTTATTATCTGGGTCTCCTTCTAATTTTGAATAACCAAAATGAATAATCAGTGTCACACGTTCAGCTTAGTCTTTTGACTGATGGTAATGAAACGTTAAGAAAGGTTTGAGGAATAGATGCACATTTATTGAAAGTTTTAAGGAAATTCATCGTTACAATGAGACAGCAAGTGAAAGACTGGGGTTATAACAATGGGATAGATATGCAAACACCAACTGACATATGAAAAAATTATACACACCATTACCATCAGTAAAAACAGAAGGGAACTAAGTAAACCGAACATTCTTCTGAACATGTACCACGTAATGTAAAATAACTCCTCTAATTCCAGAGCTCCAAGGGTAACCCTTGCATTCACCAAGTGAATTAGAGAGGAAGGGACCTGGAGTTTGAGGGAGAATGAGTTGATTATGTAGATGCCACTGGGAGCAGGAGGAGGCCAGTGGCGGTATCTTTCTTGCACAGTGCCATGGCTTCCTTGTACGTGACTGCCTTCTTCGTGATGGGATCAATCAGATCCTTCAGGTGTTTGGAATCATCTTCAAGCTGATTTGCTAATGAGCTGTCAAGTACCTTCATGCCGATGGCATTTTGCAAGCTCTTTCGTCCGGCCTTGTTGGGGTCCACGAGGCCGCCTGTGAGCAGCTGTGCTTCTATATACCGCCGAGCATTCTCTGCTGGAATCCAACCTTTTTGAGCTGCCTCGCCTACTGAGAGGCGCTCTTTGGTCACGGGGTCTTCAACTCCTGTGAAGGCTTTTTGGGCATTAAGGAGCTTGAGCATTTGGTTGGAATCAATCAAGCCACGCTCTGCTGCCTTATGGACTGAGTAGCGCTCCTTCTTACTGACGTCCACAATTCCTCCTGTGGCCGCCTGAGATTCCAGAAGCTTCAGAGCAGTGTCGGGGTCAATCAGCTTACGGGTCAGGGCGTTTCGCACTGACATGCGACTGTTTGTTTTCGTGTCAAAAACACCAGAGATCGGGAATGTCTCGTCTCCGCCGATGATCGTTGTTGCACTCAAGTTGCCATTGCTTGAGTATAAAGGACGTTGAGTCAGGGTTGAAGAGTTGTAGCTGTTTAGAACTGATGTTGAAGTGCTTTTCACGGGAGAGGGTGGACTCAAGCTTGAACTGTTGAAAGGTTGAATTTTCTTCTCTCCTGCAACCATAAGTGCAAACTCAGAGATAGGAATTTTCCCGTCCTTGTACCGCTGCACATCATACTGTGTCAACCTCCCATTCTTCAGGGCCTCTAGGATTGAATACTTTTTCCCACTCTTGCGGTCCTGTAGAACAGTGATCTCACCATCGGGCCCAGTGTTTGTGATTTCTTCCCAGCTGCATTCCAGCATCTGCAGATGTGAATACTGGGTGCGGTCAATAAGACCTTCCATGTAGGCATCATAGGGTGACATGTCTTTCCCGGTCTCTGGATCCAGAATAGTGATTTTTGTGGACTTGGTGGTTTCTATGGTTTGTTTGTCAGAATGATTCTCATTTTTAATGGTGTTCTGCAGCTTAATGATGGTGGCCTCCCGCTCGTGTATTCTTTCTTTCTCAGACAGAATGTCCTTCTCCAGACTCTGAATCTCAGACTCCAGTCTGATGAGTCTCTGTCTGGATATTTGGGTTTTCTCACTCAATAGTTTGGTCTCTTGATGGAATGCCACAGTAGTTTCCGTCTTATCACTTTCTAGTCTCTTCAACTCCCGGAGAAGGTCATCCCGCTCTTTCAGCAGGGCATCCCTGTTTAGGGTAAGGGTGGTCTCCTCTTTTGAGGCAGTGACCACCGTTGTGTGAATACGGGTAATTTTTGTAGAGAGTCGCTGGATTTCATCCTCTTGGTTTCTCCGGGCACTCTTGACTTTCGCTACTTGGTCTCTCAATCTGTCTCTTTCAGCCTCCACAGCTTGATCCTTCTCAACCCGGATCACCTCCTTATAGATCGTCCTCTCCACAGATTTCTCCTTAATCAGAATGTCAACCTTCAGCTTGAGGTTCCTGATGTCCTTTTCAAAGGTGCTTATCCTGTTGTTCTCATTCTCCAAGTCATTCCGAAGACCAGAAATGAGTTTGTCCAGATTGGGATCTCTCTCTACTTTCACAACCTCCTCGATAATGATCTTCTCCTCAATGCGTGGAGGACAAGTCTCGAGCTCGTAGATCCGAGACTTGATTTGCCGTAGCTCTGTCTCAACAAGAATCTTCTTCTGTTTGTCATCCATCTGTGCCAGACTCTTTTCCTTCTCCAAAACAAGAGACCTCAGCTTTTGCACTTCCACCTCCATTGCTAAACGAGTCTTGGTTTCCTCATCAACCCTTTTGGTTAGTCTTTCATGCTCAAAAATCTGTTTCGGATCCTTTTGGAGGAGTACAATTTCCTGGTACACAACCTTCTCTTCAGGTTTCTGTCTCTCCAGTGTGATATGCTTCTGTTGAAGATCAAAGACATTTTCTTCTACAAAGCGACGACGCTGAACTTCCTCATTTACAGCTTTCCTCAGTCGATCAGCCTCTTTTTCAAGCAGGGGATCACGCTCATATTTTACAACATCCGTGGTGATAACTTTGGTTTCTATCCTGGATCTCTCAGTTTTCCACTCATCTCTTTCGGTACGTAGAACATTCAGTTGATCTAATGTAGAGCTGTAGGTGACTCGTAGACGGGCCAGCTGTTCATTCAGCCTCGACATTTCCCGAACTATTTCCGGACTCCTCTCTTCTTTAACAATTTCATGTGTCGTTTCCTTCACCTCAACCTTGGGTTTCTGAGAACGCAGAGTCTTCAAGTCTACCATTATTATGTTCGACTCGTTCTCAATTTCAACACGCCTTCTTCCCAATTCTTGAAGTTCTTTCCTTATTCGCCTCAGTTCAATCTCAGTTGCAGGGTCCACTCTATAAATTTCATTTACAATCTCCTTGACTTCTATCTTGGGTTTCAAAGTTTCCACCTGACTGTAATGGAGTTGAAGACTATTGATTTCTTTTACCATCACACTGGTTTCTAGCAGCAGGTCGTCCAGGGTTGTTAGGAGAACCTTGCGCTCTCTTAAAAGCTCTGCATCTTGCTCTACCTTTTTTAGCTCCTTTATGACAATCTTGGGTTGCACAGTGGGAATAATTCTCTCCAGTGTGTTGATCTGGCTCCGTATTTGAAAGATTTCATCATTGAGCCTCTTGCATCTCATACCCTCATCTGAAATTTCATCCCTAAATGTAACGATGGCTTTTAGCATTTCGGGATCTCTTTCCAGTTTTATGACTTCCTTCTTTACCACTCTTTCTTTAATTGTTGGTTTCTTACGCTCTAAGAAAGTAATCTCAGTGGTCCTCTGCACTACTTCGGTCTCCCGCACTCTGAGTTCTTCTCGTATCTTCCAGATCTCTTCTCTGATCCTAGCTGCCTCCTTTTCCAATTGCGGATCCTTTTCATACTCTGTAAAAACTTTGGTCACAAGCTTCGGCTTGGTGTTGGTAACTTCATGCTCCACACTGACGATCTTCTGACTGATGATTTCAATCTCTGTATGGGTTCCCGAGCGTTTCGAGATCTCTTCAATGACCTTTTGTTTCAGTGTCTCAAGATCAACCTCCAGTCTGGGATCACGATAGTATTGCAAAATCTCTTTCTCTTCCACCCTTTCCACTCCTCTTCGGCTTCTGAGAGACAGCATCCTCTTCCTGTATTCCTCTAGTTCATTCTCAGCACGAATACGTCTGGAGATCTCTTCTGCCAGCTCTTTCTTTTGAGCCTCCACCTCCACAAACTCCCTCTGCTGGCTCTGTAGCTGTATTTGCTGATGTATCACTATCTCTTCATTCTGCTCAGAGGGTCAACACAAGGAGGGCATTAATGGTGAACATATTATATTTGGTAGATATTTATTTAAATATTCCTTGACTGACACTTAATCAATCGACAATTTCACTAATGTAGAGCTGGCCATCGTTTTACTCAACCAGCAGTTCTACAGCGTAACATGATTTTTTTCAAATAATCATAATCCCAAACATTTATTTTATGTAATATTATCCACTTTAACTGACATTGAATATTGGGTGTATATCATGACATATGATGTTTAATGGCCTTTGCAAGCCTCACCCATGGGTTTCCTTCTTCTGACCACAAGTCTACACCTTACCTTGTTTGTAACGTTCTTGGCAAAGTTCATTTGGTTGAGAAGCTGAGTGTTCTCTGCTAACACTTCATTGTAGTGTTTCACAACATCTTTCTCCTAGAAAAGAAAAGCATTCCTTTATCCTGATATAAAGCAGAATCAAATAGAAAAACAACCATTGGGAACCATACCTTGGTTTGCACCGCACTAGGAAGAGTAACAGAGTACTGTCTTTTAAATTCAGGCTTAGCATCACCAGTAGCGTTGCGGTATTTATAAGGGATGGCTTCATATTCCTAGTGACACAGACAAATTATGTTTAAAGCCACAGTACAGATGTTCCTTCCCAGGAATCACAGAGAGTTTAGAAAAAACAGATCCCAGGGATACCGTACTGTACTTCTGACATTTGACAAAAGTGGCAAAAGTGAAAGACATTTGTTCTGTTTAGACTGTCATCGTCCTGAAATAATGGAGGTTTAATTTAACTTAAGGTCTAATCCCAGCTGACTATGGGCCTATGACGGTGTTCGCCCTAGAGAGAAGGCCAACCAATCACAGGGCAACACAGAGAGAGACAACCATTCAAACACACTCACACTCACCTGTGGACAAATTAGAGTAGCCAGTCCAATAGTCATCACATTATAAATGCATTATTCAGAGCTTGTGTTTGCTCTATATACAGTAGTGCCTTCAGATAAAGTATTGCCCAAAAAGACTTACCGTAAGAATGTCCTGCAGTTCATGAGAAAGGTTCACAATTCGGCCCACATCATCAGACTTCCTCTTGAGCTCTTCAACTGTCCTCTACAATCAGACAGGAGAGTAATGCCATTCCTGAATCATTTTAAACTAAAACATTTAATCTCAAAAGACTTTCAAAAGACAACTGTCACCCAAAACACCCAACACCTTGACTGTTCAACAACCCATACCGATAAATCGTGGATGTCCTGATCTGATCTCAAAGATGGGCCAATCAGAGTCCAATCAGAGTATATTTAACTGAATAAATGTGCCATGTGTGATTTTCGCAATACGAACATTTCGCAAGGTGGTAGTAACAGAACACCATTTAATACTACCAATTTGATACAGCACCTAAAAAGTACTTTTCATTCAGGCAACTCAGGTGTAAACTGCACCGAAGTAGCACACACTGGAGGACACTTTTAAATGGCAAGATTTCCTCCAGAAAAGTTAAAAAGTATCTATGTACCTCTGAGGTATTTTATCTGATGTGACTGTGATTAGATTTACCACAGACATTTGGTTCTGATGTGGATACTTAGCCTCACTGCACACTGGATTAACCCCTTGTTTAATTTAAAGCATGTGGTATTGAAGCGCATCAGATTGTCTGATCTCATACAGCAGAGTGTGTAAAGCAGGAAGTTGAGGACGCGCTGGGCACTCGGGAAATAGACAAGAAATGGGTCCGTGTCATTTCGCGGGAGAAATGTGAGAATTCAGTTGTCACATCGCTGTGACACTGTTATCTAGGAAAAAACAAATACAGGATCGGGACTCGGTATCAGCAGATAATTAATAATAGATTAACATATTTCCCCAACGATAGGCCATGTGGTGTTGGGTGCAGTTTGTTTTGCTGCGTTACATCACATCCTAGTGTAGAATACAAGCTGGAAAAAGCTCCATTAACACTAATAAAAGTTGCTGGAAAATTTGAGTTGAATAACTGGAGGGTGGAGATACTGCAGTACTGCGCTGTCAATCATCCGTCTGCATGTAAATTCTTTTGTATAAAATTAGCAACACTGAATTTTGTAAAAATTATTAGTCTTAACTTTCTTCAAATTCTTCAAAATCAGATTGGTAAATGCCATCACTGCGACCTGTGCTGCTTTGCTGTCGCTGATGTTAGACACTCGTTTATCTCAGATATTACAGATGTTGCTTCATGAAAGTAACGACGTGGAGCTTAAATTCTGCAGTGTAGTTCTTGCGTTGTGGCATAATGTTGGTAAGTTCCAAATTGTATCAAATATGTTTATGCTGAACTACAATATAATGTCACTGGTATTGAGCTGTAAATGCTCCAGGGGTGAAATTAGATTCTTCTACTTCAGTAACACTGCAGATAATAACATGGGACTTATCTTAGAGTCTTAAACATAAATGAACATTTTCTGCAGCTTCTAGAATGGGGCCTATAATATGGGACGTCCTATCGTTGGAGAAATACGATACTTGGATCGGACTCAGGACATCCCTAGTGTTGAACATTCTTACTGATGATCAGAATTTTTTTTTCTAAATACTATACAATGATATCAACAGACCTTCTGTGAGTTCTGCTTGGTGGCGATTTCTGTCTCGCTGTCCATCATGTAGATCTTGTTGTTGGGGAGGTTGTTGAGAAAGCTGTTGAGGGACTGAACAGAACTCTGGAAATTCTGATACTTCTCAGCTGCCTCTTTCATCAGGGTTTGTCTGTAGTGACATGTCAGAAGATGCCGTAAGTGTAATTCATGACAAATTGAGAAGACTAAGGAATGTCACTGGAAGCACTTCTCGTTTAGTGTTAGGTCTAAACATCTCCAGATGTTAATTTCTATTTGAACGTGACCATTTGTTATTCTGAAAACCAACAAAATGCAAGAACTGTGACTTGATTTAACGCAGTGGGCGGCTCTCAACGGCACCAGGGAGCAGTGCAGTGGTACGGTACCTTGCTGTGGTGCCTGGGTTGGGACTTGAACCTATGATCCTCTGATCACAAGGGCATGATCCACCACCAGCCACTGCAGAAGGGGTCTTCAATGAAACTGGTGAGGCCTAGTGGTTAGGACCTTGCCCTTGTGATCAGAAGATCATAGGTTCAAGTCCCAGCCCAGGCTCCACTGAGGAACCCTTGAGACCACCGCTCCACTGTGTGATGGTCACTTTCACTAATGGGGAAATGTCAGAAAAATAAACACTGCACTCTCACCTCTGCTGCAGCTGGTTGTTCATGTTAGCATAGCGATTCCGGAGACGTCTGACCTCGGTTTCCTGTCTGAGAATGTCAGGACAGTACTCCTGGAAGCTCTTTTGTAAATGGCCACACAGCTGCTCTGTGAGCTCAAGATCCCGGTTCAGTTTTTGAATGTCATCCTTTTTGGCTGCGACGTCCTTCTTCATTTGCTAAAGGATCATTTAAACAAGATTTTCTGACTCATTACATATTAATGACATTCTTTTTGTCTGTTTACACGGTTGTGTTTAAGAGTAAGGTTTTCACAGTTGAATTAACCACTTTGGTCTTTTCCTACCTGAAGGTCCTGGGTATGTTCCTGGATGGCATCGGGTTTATCAAGGATAATGGTGTCCCAGGCTAGTTTATCCTCAAGCCCAGTCAGAGACCTGTCAACCCTTTTAATCTGGTTCTCCAAATACATAACAGCGTTCGCCCTTTAGGAAATACAGAACGCAGAATGAGAGATATGGGAAAAGCATTGTTCTCCAGTAACATTTCATTCGCTAGGTCTTCATTGGGTTCTAGGCAGATTATTTCATCTTTGCAGCACTTTTTAGCATAAAGTTACATGTTATATGGTAGAAGTGAGAACTGTGTCTCTGAACCCATTGTCCCAAATAGAGAACCCATTGATCTACGTAAGAAACTACTGTACTTTTTGCCATAGAGGTCAGAGAGAGCATTGAGGTCCTCGATCTTGTTGGTAGCAATGCTTATTTTCTCAGGGAGGGATGCTGTAGTTGGCCCCAGAGGTTTCTGGGATAGGAGAGGCTCCACCTCTCTTTGAATTAGCACTTTCTCCGCCTCCAGATCTCTCAGGGTCGAGACAGCTCTCTAGAAGAAAACAAGAACGTCAAGCCAATCAAGCTCGTAGAAGCAGGATGGACTTTTTCCTCACCAGTGCATCTGATGAAGGGTCAGCTCTCCTACCTCATGGCTCTGAATTCGGACAGTGAGATCTGCAGTGTGGTCAACCACGTCCAGAGGAGCTCGTAGTCGGCCGAGGGTTTCCTTCTCCAACCTCAGCAGGTCAGCGATGAGCCTGTCCAGACGGCCGGCCACATTCCCAGCCCTAGAGGAGTCCTCGGGAGCACTGTTCACCACCACTGTAGGCAAGGCATGAAACATCTAGTCACAGCGAGTCAGTGGTGTGGGTTCCAGCGTTAGTCGCCTTCAGGTGATGATGCTGAATCAAAAAGGGAACCTAGATATACCTGTCCGGGTGACATGGACCACCTCCTCAGTGGGAGCCTTTATGGAGGCCTGGAGAGAGGCTCTCCTCCTCTTCAGACTTGCCAGATCTTTCTCCAGACTGTACACACACAAACACACATAGTTTCAGCAGGAACACACAACAGCAAAGAAGCGCAATCACAAAAAGACTCAATTTCTCATGTTTCTCAGTTCTTCTAAAACCGATGTTCCTTTAGGTCGAACACTATGAAGAGTTCAGATCCAACACACTGGCCCGTGCAAACACCCCTTAAGGATCACGTGTGTTGGATTAGAGGTGAAGATGAAGATCAGGGTAGTAGATGGAGTTGAGCAAGTATGCCTCACCTTTCCACTCGCTCGATAGCCTCAGTGTCAGGTGGAGGAATGAAAAAACACACTCCAGGGATAACTTTGGTGTCTCCAAGGCTGTTCTTCACCTTCCAGTTCTCCTCTGTAGGGCTGGACAGCAGATTGTACTTTTCTCCTCTTTTCACTAAAGCCTGGACACAGCAAAGTTAGAGGATATGATATGAGCTGATTTTTTTGCCCTTGTTGGTTATTTTGCCCTGAGAGTTGAATGGGTAGAGATGGGTGTATCCTCTGCAAATTAAAGTGACTATTAGTCATTGTGAACACACCCCATGATACACAGCAAAATGTGACCTTTAACACTGGAGTCACTGAAAATTTCAGACACTCAGAACAAGTGGCCCCACTTCCTTACTTCCCACCCACAAACCCACCTCCTCCTCCAGAACCATCACCCCGTGTTTGTTATGTTAATGGAGCAGCTCCTGGTCTCTTTTATTTTCCACATAGAGTCTCTCTAGAAGACTCTACACATATAAGACACTACAGTTTGCTATAATAATTATGGTATTTTTGTTACTTGTTTATATTAAAGAATAAATGTTTAACAATTTATTATTATTATTATTATTATTATTATTATTATTATTATTATTATTATTGTTGTTGTTGTTGTTGTTGTTGTTGTTGTTAATAATAATAATAATAATAATTTTAAAAAGATTTTTTAATGAAAAAATAAATGTAAATGCTCTGTAAGAATACATACAAATATTATATTTTACTGTTTATACTTATTTTAACATTTAAATGAATTTATTTCATTTTGTGTAGTTTTCTTATTTGCTTATATATCTGCTTCATTTAAAATAGTAGTTTCTCAATTCTCAACTCAACTTAACTCAAACCACTGGTGCAGAGTGCAGGCACACTTGCCAGTTTGGATCTAACGTATTTATTTAATATAAACAATAGAGAAAATAAATTAAACTAATATTATGTGTGGTCCAGACATGGAGCAGCATAGCAGGACAGAACGTTCCTCAATGGAACCTCAGTGGCAACCAGGCTAGAACTTGACCTGATTACCTTCCAATCGCAAGGGCAAGGCCCAAACCACTAGGCCACCACTGCCCACAGACTGGCACCCTTGGATTGTACTAGAGGTAGGTCACAGGTTCTTAGCTCAGGGAAGCAGTTGTGAATGTGTGTATTTACCTTGTCAGTGTTCCAGTCACACAGGGCAATAACAGGGCATCTACTGGACGGCATCCGGCGCAGGGGCAATGGGGCAACAGTGGTGCAGAACTCTCTTAGATCCGCCAGCCTGCGCTCGTTTCTCTGTACTGCCCTTTCTTCTCCCTACATGTGAACATATAGATAAATTCTATACATATACATAATATATTTTAGTACAGTAACATGTAATATACGCCATAATACTGGGAATGACGATTAAGACTTACCTCAAAGCCACACACACACACACACACACACTTATTTAATATATATATATATATGGATTTGGACATTCTTACATCTAATGGAAATGGAAGTAAATACTACACATATACATTATGCAGTGGATCCCTGGGACAGGTCCCTTTCTGTGTGGAGTGTACAAGCTCTCTCAGTGTTTCTGTGGGTTTCCTCCGGGTTCTCCGGTGTCCCCCCACTGTCCCTGTGCAGGTTGACTGGCTGCTCTACATCACCCGTAGGTGTGAGTGTGTGTGAACGGTTGTCAGTCTCTGGGTTGGCCTCCTGTCCAGGATTAACCCTGTACTTGGGCCCATAGTCTATGAGCCAAATTGGATAAGGGGTTTTGGAAAATGAAAAAATCTATATACATTGTAGTGACTTCCATTTCTAGTAGATGGCAAGATTATCCAAAACCCAGTTCTGGAAGTCGCAACATTGCACAGTTTAATTAAACAAGTTATTTAATTAGTTCAATCAGGCATTTGAGCAGGGACATCACTAAACTACATTTAGCCACAGCAATCTGACTGCACTGCTTATGATTCAGCATATGAGCGTGGAGAGCAGTAGAGAAGTTCATGCAGACCTCCAGCTGCATCAGGATCTGAGGGTTGCTCATCTTGGCCAGCAGGGATGGCTCCATGGTGCTGTTGATTCTCTTCAGAGACTCTGAGATGGTCTCAGCATCCAGCTGGTACTGTGGTGCAACAGGAAGCATCATTATTGGATGAGGTAGCAGGGGTATGGTACATTATGGGACAGGGGTATGGTACAGGACAGGACATTATGGGACAGGGGTATGGTACAGGACAGGACAGGACATTATGGGACAGGAGTATGGTACAGGACAGGACATTATGGGACAGGGGTATGGTACAGGACAGGACATTATGGGACAGGGGTATGGTACAGGACAGGACATTATGGGACAGGGGTATG
>JBBIGC010000137.1:1017212-1030126 GCA_037576955.1 Lepidarchus adonis
TCAGGGTTTTCTGCCATGACTTTCATCCAGAATAGCGGCAAAGTTGAGTCTCTAACACACTTAGATGCTACGGATCGAGATCGTATTTCGACATGCTCCATGGCCCGGTAGTGGTCCACGGCCCGGTGGTTGGGGACCACTGTTCTATATAAATCTAATGCTGCAGTGACATGAGGAAATAACCAAGCAGCCAATAATTCAATCACTTTCACTAAAGTAATAAGGGGTGTTGTTCTTGCACTGTTTGTTTGAAGGTCAGATTAAGGCTGAAAGTCCACACTTGTTTCAAATTTATTGTGGTAGGACAACACTGCAAGTGTCCTGTTGCTTACAGGAGCTGCACTGCACATTAATCATGGGCCTTTAGCTGCTAATAATGTAATTTCTTTTGCTTGTTCGACTTTAGCTTTTATTGGTCCCTGAGACAAATTGTTCAGGAAGGCAGCTTAGCTTCACTTAGCTTCACGTAGCTAGGCTTACGCTTTTTTGTGGTAAACCCATTACTTTATATGTAGGACACAACTTTTGTATTGGTGACATTCTGATAACAGAAGTGGGATGTTCCTCACCACTGTGTGAAGTGAAAAAGAATCAACCATGCAGCTCTTTTGCTTTTTGCTGCTTCTGAACGGGATTGGAGAAGTTATTTTTACTCTTGCAATTTTAGAATGAAACATTAATGCGACTCTCACGCTCTCGTCCATTCTGTCATCTTCTATGTAGCTCCGTTGGTTCGCGGTCTTTATTTAGAGTGAGAGGTAGGCCGCTAGCGAAGCGTGAGTTAAGGAGACGAGCTGCTCGTGCCGTCCCATGCCTGTGGGATCTAGGTTACTTTGCTCAACCCCTGACGTGGAGCCTGGGTCCCAGCAGAGCGCCCGCCAGGCAGACGGGCGTTAGCCACAAGGTCGGGCAGGTCACAGGGACTGGGATGGCAGCAGGGCTGACGGTGATCGGTTTGGAGGACTGAGGCTTGAGCTGGGATTCGCAGCCTGACGTATTCAGGGTGACTCGTGTTGTGCCTCACCGCCCCAGAGGGAGGGCTCGAAATTAGGGTGATGATGTCTAAAATGAAGGCATTTCTCAGGCATGATGGAGGGTACATGACTGACTCCAAGCACTGAAAAGGACAACTGTTCCCACTCTTCTCATCCACACACCCACACACATTCTTTTTCCTAATACTCAGCGTCAGACAGTGAGACACCCAGCTTGGGCCTGAATCAGTGTTAGCAGTTGGGAGCTACTCGAGCCGACATAATCTCCAAAAACATTGCGTCTGATCTTACGTCGGGGGTCCCTTTGCTAAAAGATCATCAAATGTTTGAGTAAACGTCTTACAAGTTCTCCAACAGTTAAGGTTCTCTTGTTTTTGCATCTGCCACAGTTGTGAAACTGGGTCAACATCACTAGCAGCTGACCCGATCCTATCTCACACTTCTGCTGAGAGCTGCAAGTGAATAAAGGCTCCCTCACCCCCTGTGGGCTGTGCTTTTATGCTGCTTTCTTTCTGGGCCCCCAGGGCCAAGCTCTGCAGTGTGACTAATCAGTTCTCAGGTTAGCAAGTTCCTACTCAATGCAGGGTCTAAACAGTGGAACTGCTGCACCGCCACTATTTTAACTCGCCACTCAAAAGAAGGTAGAGGCAAGACTCGCTTGCTTATGCTTGAGTGTAATGTTTTCATGTTTCAAAATCATTTATTTTTGCTGTTAAGAATTGGATTCAACAGATCGATGCAACATCATCTCCACCTTCCACCCTTTTAGTACAACGAAGTTCAGAGACACTGACCATCCAATTTGTTCTCTTGTCCAGGCCGGCCACAGGGTCCACCACTTCTCGCCCGACCTCGGCTGCACCTAAGCCAGCTACCCTCACTTCAGCCAAGACATCCACATCTGCATCAAAGTCGTCTCCTTCTGCAGCTAAAACGTCCACCTCCACTGCCAAGCCATCACCGGCTAAAACCACAGCTCCCTCTGCTGGCCGCACTCCTACCCAAGCTTCAAAGACCACTACGCCCATTAAGAAAGGTACATACAAGAACTAACCTTCATAAAAATGGTTTAACACTTTATTCTCCACAATGTTGCAGATGTTGACCGTAAACCTATGGATAAATTTGGGTAGGATATTTCTGGAGGTACTTTTGGATCTCAGCAAAAAGGAAATTTATTAAATAAAGCACTTAGGTAAATTCTTGTCTAGCTGATTTTCCTTATGTGATGAACAGAGGCGGAGGCTCAAATGCAGGTTATAAGGTTTAATGAGCAAATCCACAATCACAAAGTCCAGACAGGAATCAAAAATTGAGAAAATATAAGAAACAGTGGCAAATCCATTATCCAAAAATCGTATCCAAAAACAAGGTAGGCAAGGAAAAACACTCTTGGCAAAGCAGGAAGTAGAACTTCCTGTTTAAATAGGGTAATATTCAGGTAAAGTAGATCTATGGGATTGATGTGACATCAGCTCTCCGGACTAGAACTCTGGAGCAGGATTTTTGATCTTGATCTTCTGATTCCTGATCTTGATCCGGAACCTCACACCTTATAATACGTTATAAGGATCATAAGGAGGTCTGCAATTGTGGTATTGTTTATTAATCAGGAATCACTCACTGCACAAGGAAACAATACAAAGATCCAGCAAAGACCTAACTGAACACAAGGCTAAATATACTAGTCAGGAAGGCCAGAGGAATGAAGAACAGTTGACTATGCCAACAAGAGGGCAATGCAAAGGCAGCTAAACGTGAATATATACACAGAGGATGTGAACATTGCAAAATAATGTTTGTTATTCATTAGCATTAATAAAGAATTTGTATTTTTAATTCACTGAATGTTCATATGCTAGACTGCACTCAGAACACTGTTCTCTCTTGGCTTTTGCTCACGTTTAGATGTTAGCAAGCCAACTACCCCAGCAGCCAAGAAGCCGGCTGCCTCCCCGCTCACCCGCCCTGCTGCAAACAAGACCACCAAGCCTGAGACCCTGAAGGCGGCCACCAGACCAGAGCCTGCCTCCAAGAAACCATCTTCCCCCACAAAGGCAGCAGCAGATGCCAAGACCACCAAGCCTAAGGATAGCAAGCCAGCTCCCTCGAAGGAGGTCAGTGCTAGCCCCAAACCCCCTAGTGCAAAGAACAGCACAGCTAAGGCGACCAGTCCTAAGAAAACAGTGGGTAGCAGCACTCCAATGCCAGTGAAGCGTGGCCCCAAAGCCGTACCAGCAGCTGAACCCACACCCAAAGAGACTGAGAAAGAGGCCGTAGAAACAGCTCAGACTGTCGAGGCCGTGGCTACTGCTACCATTGTCGCTGCTGCCGTTGCTACCGCTGTTGCAGCCACTGATTCCTTCACCACAGAAGCAGCCAGTGAACCCGGAGTCCATGCTGAGTCTACGTTGGAACTTGCATCTGAACTCCTACCTGAATCCAAGTCTGAGCCCAAGTTTGAACTTCTGCATGAACCTACGTCAGAATCTGCACCTGAACACAATTTGTCTGAACTTGCAGTTGAACCCAAGTCTGAAGTCCCATTGGAAACTGAACATGAACTTTTCCCTGAACCCAAGTCAGCAGTGCTGCTGGAGTGTGAACTACCATCTGAACCTGAAATTGCTCCCGAACCCACTAGTCCAACCATTCCTGCTGCCACCGAAGACCTGATACAAGACACTGAGGATAACCAGTATATTCCAAGAAGTACAAAAGAAGAGGCATCTGAAGACCAACTGGCAGCCGAGTTGGACCTGGTTAGTATCAAGGAGCCTGCTGTTGCTGCTTCTCTGGGCACAACAGTGATGTCACCCCCATCCTCCCCTACAAGAATTTCACCTGTGCCTGTGGAAGCCCAGATTGCAGATCCAGTAATGGATATGCATGTTCCTGTAAATCCCTGGGCAGAGAGCCAGTCTCTGTTCTCTGATGACATGACCTCAGAGAATCTGGAACAAGAAGAAATCAAGCCTCAACGGGACTTCTTCACAGACGCCAAGTCTGCAGAAGAAAAAGCAGAGGATGAAGGAAAGCCCTTCAGTCTGGGAGTAGAGCAAAGCCTGTTGAGTACCTCCCCTGTGGATCATTTCAGTGGTGCATCACCAGTATCTCCTAGCTTTGAGAAGGAGGAGGCAGTTGAGAAGGCAGAGGAAGAAATCAATGAAGATGATCATGAGGAGGAGGAGGAAGAAGAAGAGGAGGAGGAAGAAATACAGGAAGAGAGGGAGTTGGTAAAGCCTGAGACAGTTCCTCAGAGGCTGCAAGCAGATGAATTCAATTTTGGATCGGCAGAGTTCGGTGGCTCCAGTTGGGGAACGATGCATTATGAAAGTCCTGCAAACATCAGCCTGCAGGAGAAGACAGAGACACCACCAAACGTAATGGAAAGTCATGAGGATGAGGATGATGATGATGAAGGTGTAGATTACTTCTCTCAAAAGAAAATGGAAATGGAAACGGCTTCACGCCCCCAAACGAAGAGTCATCTCGATGAAGATGATGACTTCTGTTTTAAGAAAGAGGAAATGGAGCAGCCATTCATGGGGCCACCTGGAGTCAAATCCTTCTCAGATGAAGATGAAGAGGAGGAGGACGAAGATGAGCAAGTAAAGGAAAAAATGGACACTGTCCCTGAGCGTAGAGACGAACACCACATGGTCTTTGGCCTTGAGCAAACTGGCAGTGATCACATGGATGTTCATCATCGCCTCAGATCCAATGAAGAAGAGGATGAAGATGTTGAGATGGTCAGCGAGGGCCCAGTGGACAGTGGCATCAAGAATGCAGAAAATGTCGAGGAGGATGACTATGAGGAAGGTCACATGGACAATTTGAATCGCACTGCTCCAGCTCCTTCTAACCCCACAACTGCAGCCTGGGGGCCATCCAACCCCTTTGCAGACACTTGGGCCCAGCCAGCCTCCATTCACATGACGTCTGACCTTTTAGATATCGGTGTGGTTGATCCCGAAATGCCCAAAAAGAGCCCCGCTGAAGCCTGGCTGGAACAACCTCTGGGCCAGTTAGCCGAACAGCGCCTTGGAGTCCATGAAGCGATGGAAAGCTCATTCCAAGTAGAAGGCTCAAACTTGTGCGCACCTGCAGTAGGTATGTCTCAGTCCAGCACCCTGAGTGGAGCAGCCTTGGCAGCTCACAGCAGCAGCGAGACCAGCACTCCGGAAGAGCTTCGAGACTACGACAGCAGTTCAGGCGTGGAGTCCCACTCCGACAAGCAGCAAACGCCCGTACCTGCAGCCCAGCCCGACCTGGAGCAAGATCTCGGGATCCACCTTGAGCGTGGGGACGGTGAAGAGGAAGAGGCTGAGACGCTCCCAGCAGATGAAATCCTTGGGGACGCTCCAACTGCACCAGCATCTGCGCCCTCCTCACCTTCCACATCTGGGGACGAGGCCAGTGATACCGAAGGGGAGATGCAAATCAATGACCCAGACGTTCCCGTGGATGACTCTGCGGCCTTCGACGCTTCTGCCTCTCGAAACCTCCCTGCTTTGGAGGAAGACGAGGAGGCAGCAGATATGCACGCTGGGGAAGAAGACGATGGTGGCACGCCACAGTCTGCCAATTCCGTCACCTCTTATGGCTTTGACTGTTCGGCATCTAACTCCAACGCCCACTCTATGGCGGAGAGCTGCGGAAAGAGCCCCGGCATCTTCTCCCTGGAAAATGAGGACCAGCTTCCCGAAGAGGCCAAAGATCCCTCGCTCATCAAGGAGCTGACCCTTCCAGCGGCAGCCGCCCACCCCGAGGAGCTGCTGGGTTGCCCTGTGGACCTGCTTCCCCTGGGCCAGCAGGGGGAGTCGCACGTCGACCTCGACGACGAGTACCTCTTGTGCGGGAAGACGGGAGCCGGCGCTCTGGAGGAGGCTGACCCCGAGTCGCCCATGCACCTCTCGCCCCAGCACGGTGGCGGCACCGACAGCCAGCCACCTTACTACTCTGCCATATGCGATAAGACTGATAACTTTCTGGCAGGTAACGTATAAAATCCCTCCTTTCGGAATGCACCTTTATCTTCCCCCATCCCTTAAGAAAACCCCACCCTTCTTTCTCCCTTTGTCATTTTGTTTTCTTACAAGATGAGGTAAAGGCGTAGAAAACAGGGAGACGAAACGGTAGTGGGGGAAAAAAAAACAATAGGGACGCTGGGGGAGGGACTGTAGGTTTGTCAGTGCTGCTTTCCCTTTCTTACTACTATTATAGTCATGGTTATGATTGTATGGCTTAAACTCCTGTATGTACAATAGGTATTCTCATTTTCTATTAGAATGTAACACTGCATACTACGACACCCTTGAACTTGGATTGAGATGTTGTGAAGTCCTTGAAAAAGGAAAAAAAAAAAGAAAAAAAGAGAAAAGAAACACATTGGATGGACTCTACCTGTGTTTGTATTTATCCTACTGTTTTTACCGAACAAAATGTCAAATGATTCTTTTTTTATACTTTTTTTTAATTGTTTTTATTTGTTTTGTCGATCCTTGTCTTGCCTACCGTTTGTACACATATGTCAGTTCTCCTGCACTGTAGAAGTAGCCTTAAACCCTTTTTTTATCTCCTTCCTGTGTCAAGAACTAACTGTTTTAGCACTAACTAAGGTTAGATACTCTTCCAGAGGCTTTGCACTTTGGGCGTTTTTCCATGTAGGGAGTTATTGGAACGTTAGATGATAAGCCATGTTTCATTTTTACATCTTTTCCTGCAAAAAACCCCACATTTTTTGTGAAGGATAACATATCTTGGTGCGTAATATCACATGTTTTGTTTTTTTAAATACTTGAGTGATTTGGCTGTGTTGATTTGCAGTAGTTGGACATTGTACCTGGGATCAAACTAACTATTTCTTTTCGTTGGAAAACAAACATTTTCCCCACTCGAACATTATTGGCGAGTATCGGACATTTCGATTGGAAATTGCATGTGGAACTAATGAGACTGTGTTAGGATTCGCGTTCTGTGATGTGAGGATGATCATAAATTAACGGTTCACACTAATCAGAAGTTATTTTTATTTTTCAAAATTCCATTAAACAACATTGCAAGGCCATCTGTTCCCGTTTCTTATTTCTCCGTAGATTAGCATGGTGTTAACAATGAGTCTTCTCCAGGTGTTGGGAAGCAGCCTCATTGGAGAATTCCCATGGAGTCTGCCTGGGAACATGAATGGTGTTACTTCCTAATGGAATTTTGATGAAATGACAAACCCTGGTGTCTCCACCTATGATCTCCAGCATGCACTGTGTGTTTTCTGGCTGCAGACAAAGACCAGAAATTCCTCCCGCAAGAAGAACCCGCACAACCAGACCTCACTCCTGGTCATCCTGTCTGTCCACACACACACATACACACACACCTGCCTGAATGTGTCAGTGAGAAGTGGTTTGGAATGACCTCCAGAGAAGAAATCTTCTCTTACCTTCTGCTCACCCCTTCTTCCTGCACTCCCTGCCCTTTCTCTCACCACAAATCCAGTCATTTCATCCTCGAATCAGAAAATCATATCATATTTAAGATTGCGAGGATTATTTCTGCGGAATGGTTCCTGGAGTTCTTCCAGACTTAAAGGAAGGAAGCAGGAGAGCCGTTTATTTGGGTGGTGGTGATGGTGGTAGTGAATACAACACCATCTTTAAAATTTGATTGTCTAAAACATGATTGTGTTCATCAATATTTTCCTGTTTAATCTTTATAAACCCTTGTATTCCCTACATCTGCCAAAGCGGAAGCCGTGGACACAATGCCATCTTTCATTTTGTCTGGAAGAGATTATTTCTGTTATTTCTGTTCACTAATAATTTCCACAGTAAATCAGTTCGTATAGTTTGTGAAGCT
Source organism: Lepidarchus adonis (assembly GCA_037576955.1). Classification (NCBI taxonomy): domain Eukaryota; kingdom Metazoa; phylum Chordata; class Actinopteri; order Characiformes; family Lepidarchidae; genus Lepidarchus; species Lepidarchus adonis. The sequence goes on from JBBIGC010000137.1 coordinate 1,025,063, forward strand.
ACTTGTCACTGAGATTATTATTACAGGTTAAACTTTTCCAGAGGACACGATTATACCCCGTGATGTTAGTTCGGATATTGGACGGGTGGGTAATGTCAGTAATTTACGCCCTGTCCACACGTTGCCGGGTGTTTTAGAAAACTGTGATATTTTTTTTCCACTTTTTAAAATTCCGTCCACACAAGCACAGTTTCGAAAATATCTCTGCCCACAGAAATGGATGTCAGACACTGTCGACAGCATGCCCGAGCAATGGGTGATATAACCCTAAACTGTATAACAGTGTTGGCCAATCAGAAGCTTTGGTGGTAGGAAGTGTGACATCAAAGGAAATTGAGCAGATTTTGATGAAATTCTTCATTTCTCTTGTCCATGTGTAAACGCAAAAACAGTATTTTCAAAAATCTTCACCTTGTAAGGGATTTTTGAAACTCTCAGTGACCAAAAACGCAATTTACATGTGGACTGAAAGAGAAAACCTGTGTTTTCAAAAATATCGGCTACACGTGGACAGCAAATGAGGAAGGTCGTCCCGTCCGAACTCAGTTTCTGAATAGAAAATAAGCAGTGAACGTCCAGGAGATACCTCACTGCAGATGCCTGGTTGTGATTAAGGAACAACTGGACACATTTTTCAGAACTTCTGAAGGGGGCTCCAACCATTGTGTATTTTAGTTTTTCTTGCCCCTGACTCGGGTTATAAAGGGTTTATTAAAAAATAAAAATACTGTTCATCAGTAGCTGATTAGGAAGATGGGCCCAGGAGCACAGCTGTGCAGGAGTCTTGGTTTATTTTTTTATGTATTTTAAATTTGTCCAGTGCTGTTTGGTCAGCTTTCTCCTGCTGTGGTCTGCATGCTCCTCCTCTTTCTTTTGCGTTCTTCCCATTGGTCAACCCTTCTTTGTCACATGCGCCTCTAACAATAATGCATATCCCAGGTGCTCTTGACTGTTCCGCAGGGCACAATAACCTGCCGCTAGTGAACCATCGGGAGGTAAAGAGTGGCAGCCTGCCATTGCTTCCCCGAGAAGTCAACGACAATCACTACCTCCCTCCAGTGCAGAACAGCCACCGGCAGCACAAACCCTCTTTGCTTCAGCAGCAGCCTGCCACTCCGGGCCCAGAGCTGGTGAAGCTGCCTGTCGACACTCCGAATGGGCAGCTGAGGCGCCTGGAGCAGCACCAGCTTCAGCTCCACCACATTCAGGAACGGCACGAGCAAGAGAGGCAGCAGCGCTTGTGGCTGGAGGGCGCGAGGCAGCGGCTTGAGCTTCAGAGGCAGCTGGAGAGGCAGCAGAGGCTACGGCATGAGCAGGAGAAGCGAATGCGGCCTGGGGAAGAGAGGCAACGGCAGGAGCTGCAGAGACAGCAGCAGCAGCAAGATGATGAGAGGCAACGCCTTGAGCTGCAGAGGCAGCAAGAGAGGCAGCAGCTGGAGCTGCAGAGGCAGCGGCAGGAGAAAGAGAGGCAGAGGCTGGAGCTGCAGAGGCGGCAAGAGAAGCAGCAGATGGAGCTGCAGAGGCGGCGTCAGGAGGAAGAAAGGCAGCGGCTGGAGCTGCAGAGGCAGCAGGAGGAGGAAGATAGGAGGCAGCTAGAGCTACAGAGGCAGCGGCAGCAAGAAGAGAGGCAGCGTCTTGAGCTGCAGAGGCAGCAGGAGAGGCAGCAACTGGAACTGCAGAGGCAGCGGCAAGAGGAAGAGAAGAAGCGGCTGGAGCTGCAAGGGCAGCAAGAGAGGCAGCAGCTGGAACTGAAGAGGCAGCGGCAAGAGGAAGAGAGGAAGCGGCTTGAGCTGCAAGGGCAGCAAGAGAGGCAGCAGCTGGAACTGCAGAGGCAGCGGCAAGAGGAAGAGAGGAAGCGGTTGGAGCTGCAGAGGCAGCAGTGGCAGGAAGATGAGAAGCAGAAGCTGCAGCGGCAACATCAAGAGGAAGAGAGGCAGCGGCTCGAGCGACAAAAGCAACTGGAGAGGCAGAGACGTGAACTACTGCAGCTGCAGCTCCATCAGCAGCAGCAGGAGCACAGGCAGCGACGGCTCCTCCTTCAGTGGCAGATGGAGCTGGAACAACAGTTCCGGCTGAAGATGCAGCAGCAGCAGCAGCTGAAGGCGCCGTCTCCTTCATCCGGCCTCTGCACAATCTACGAGGCCATGGAGACCAGCGAAGACGACGACGAGGAGAGGATACCCCGGCAGAACCTCCCAGCGGAGCTCCCACTGCGGGCAGCCAACGGGAACCTCCGCCGTCCGCCTCAGCGGGAGCTCGACTGGAACACCAAGGTGGACATGGTGCAGCAACTGATCAACCAGGCTCTGCTGTTGGAGGGCGAGGACGGCTGCCCACCCCTGCTGTACTTGCCTGGGCAGGGAGGGGGCATCCTCAGTCCACTGGAGAGCAGCCTCTGGCCTCACATCCTGCCTCAGCTCAGTCCCACATCAGCCACCATCACTTCTGTCAGCAGCTACTCCCCAACCAACTCGCCACAGGGTGACTGGACTGTGGTTGAGCTGGAGACGCACCACTGAGAATATTAATAATAATAATAAGTTTTATTTCACTTTTCATACATTGGGATGCAGCTGAAAGTGCTTCAGAACACACTGCTACAGAGGAGGGCCTGACCGATATGGCAGTTTCGTTACCGATATCCATTAATGGAGATAAATATAGCATATTATCAAAAGCTAAACTATAACTTTATTTAAATAATATATGATTTAAACATTCAAACCATTTATAAATAATGTTCAAACTTTAAATTCACACTGGGTGTCCAAGGTAGAACCATGTCCTTGAACGTGTTTTTCTTATTCAATGTTTAAAGTGACAATATCTGAACTGTAGTGCATTTTGGCAATATAAAAAAATCAGTATCTGCCAATTTTATCAGACAAACGATTTATCGGTCCGGCCCTGCTTATTTAGAGATGCCGGTGGCTCAGCGATCTTCAGAACAGGTCTGGTCCGTTTACAGTCTGGGCCCCAAATTTACATTTTACATAACTTTTCCTTAATAATCAGTAACTATTTAGTGGTTGATTCTTACAGGTCAAAAGTTGGGACACAGCATCAAAAGGGTTCATCCACATTTTTAAGTCATGAAATACCATGAAAAACAAATGTTCAAAAGGATCTAAGACTCTGCTCTATCCAGCAGCTTTGTGAGCAGCCATCTTGGATGCTTCTCCAACAGACTTCAAGTTCCTGGCTGGTAAAAATACTTTCCGAGTCAAAAAAGCTGTTATTTAAACATTGTTTGCTTGTGAAATGTTTTCAGTCGTGCACAATTCATATGGGTTTGTAGAAACACATTTCAGGTGTTTATGCTGCTAGCAGTTAGCAGCTAGCAGCTAGCGGAGGCACCTCCTGTTGTACTCAAGACAGCTACCAGTGGGACACTTGTGCGAGGGGGTTGATCTTACTAAAGCCCAGTTGTTCCATCTGCTAATCTGCACCACACAACTGCCTCGACTGACAGAGAAGGTCAAAGATAAAGCTGCAGGTCCCACGTCCTGCAGCGCTAAGCTAACATTGCCCTATATTTGCACTTATGTAGGTCATTAGATTCGGTAAATCCATGCATTGTACATAGAATAGTAGAGGTATTCATAGTGCCTGTCATGCATTCAGCTTAGTGTGGAGCGTAGTCCTTCATTCTCCTCAGATTTAACTGATTGTTAGTAATGCGGTGTAACACCACTGTTGTGTATATGTTCTCATAATCCTTCGGCATGATCCAGCTTGTAGGGTATGAAGCAACATGGAGGATCGTATTTGTTATGAGTGCCTAATCTCAGATCAGGAATGGCTTTTAGTATCTCTATTAAGACAATGATATGGTGAAGGTATTTTCAGAAGACCGCTCTATTCTAATGCTAATTTAATTAATTTTCACACCAATATTGCACTAAATCATTGTGATTTGAGATCTAAAAGTCTACTGTGTCTCTGGAGGAAGGGAAAATTGTTTCCTATGTGGGATGAGAACTTTTCTTTATCAAACAGTGTGTCATAGATTTTGATATACATCATATTTGATTTATTTTATTAATTTATTTGACAGGAATTGAACTTTCTCTAAAACTAAGTACAGTGGGACCTAAATATTCATTTATTCCTGTGAAAATAAATACCCTCGATTCAAAGGATGTAACCTCTACTACCCACATACTTCCATGCGTCCTTTACTTTCCCAGGGATTTTATCTAATACGTCCACAAGGGGGCGGAGTCAGACGTTTCTGACAGTAACGGACATGGTTACAATCAAAGTCATAATGTAGCTGTTAAAAGAGGCAAAAACGGGTAAAGTATTATATAGATGTTTTGTTATTAACTTTTTTTAAAAGTGTTCTGCTGTTTTTAATACATTGTCTCGTTTAAACTATAGGCTATGCTGCCCCCAGTGATAACAGGTGGTACTGCGCCATCTCGCATGCTTTTAGAAAAAGTGCACAAAATGAACAATCAGAAAATATACGTATTTAACAGTGGGAATAAATGAGCTTTGTAGAACACTAATGTATATTCTTTATATTTTTTTCTAATTTATTATATCACATTATTGGCTTAAATATTAACACATTTCTGAATTAATTCATAGTTTGTAGTGTTTCTCTTCGTAATGAGGTGGAATGAGCCTCTGATTACTCAGTTTCACTGGAAGGAGCTGAAGACCTTCACATGGTCATCACCACTGATGTACTAACTATTCGTTTTCCGTTTCTTTCACCTTTTTTGAATTATTTTTAGGTTTGAACCAAAAAACACACTATTTAGCCAATATTAGTGTTCATCTAATATGGGAACCCTGCGGAACTCTGATTTTGGGCATTTTTGGATCAACAGCAGATTTTGAAGAGTTTTCATGCTTTAGACACTGAATCCCTTCAGCTAAAGATATTCTGTCAGAGTAAACGTTCTCCTCTATTAGAAGTGTCTTTGTAAAAGCCTGTCTCTCTTCCTCTCGGCCTGTCTCTCTTCCTCTCGGCCTGTCTCTCTTCCTCTCGGCCCGTCTCTCTCCCTCTCGGCCTATCTCTCTCCCTCTAGGCATATCTCTCTTCTTCTCGGC
>JBBIGC010000137.1:1093195-1104087 GCA_037576955.1 Lepidarchus adonis
CAGTGCGGCTGCTCTGGTAAGCAGGAAGCTCTGGAGGCAGGTCTGGGCTGTTGCTGGGGTGGACGCTGGTCCAGACGGCTGCTCTGGTAAGCAGGAAGCTCTGGAGGCAGGTCTGGGCTGTTGCTGGGGTGGACGCTGGTCCAGATGGCTGCTCTGGTAAGCAGGAAGCTCTGGAGGCAGGTCTGGGGTGTTGCTGGGGTGGACGCTGGTTCAGTGTGGCTGCTCTGGTAAGCAGGAAGCTCTGGAGGCAGGTCTGGGCGGTTGTTGGGGTGGACGCTGGTTCAGTGCGGCTGCTCTGGTAAGCAGGAAGCTCTGGAGGCAGGTCTGGGCTGTTGCTGGGGTGGACGCTGGTCCAGACGGCCCGTGTCTTTTCAGCACTATTTTAAAGCCCAGTTTCCAACGTTCTCAGGAAAGAGCCGCATTCTTTCTCGGCCGAGTTCGTCTCTTGGCGCTCAGCTCAAGAATTCACACAACAAAGTCCCTCAAATGGCAAAATAGTTTTCTCTGCTTGTCATTTCCTTTAAACCCAACTCCCTCTTTCTATACTTTCAGCACTCTTTCCTCCCCTCCGTGCCGGTGTGCCATCCTCTCATTAGCGATAGTCCTGTGGAGTCGAGTTCAGTGTGAGAAGGTAAGTGGAGAGAGGTCGATTAAAAGAACCGTGTGATGGACAGAGTCTGAGAGGTGAAGTATGTGGTTATTTGAGCGCAGTGATTACGCGAGAACCCCACTGCACGGGCACGAGTGGCAGTGAGGGCAAACCACTGCGTTTTAATTGTATGTGAAGTGGGAGATTTGGTAGAACAGTGCATTAGCTACAAAGCAGTGTTTTTATTCAGCCTGTACTTTAATAAAGGTGAGTTAACAGGTGAATTAACCCCTGGTCCTGTGATCGATGTGTTTTACACATTTGGCTAAAATAAATCCTCATGGAAGCACTCAAGCAGAAGATATACAATTGGAATGTAGTCATTTAAAATTGCATAAAAATATTAAATCATATGATGCATGGTTACAAATAGGTCTTGTGACTGAAATCAATTTGGGGCATTTATCAATTTTGTCCACAATTAGAAAAGATTTATTTACTGTTTTGCCAATGGTCAGCGATGTTTTTTGTTTGTTTGTTTGTTTCTTACCTTCTTTTTCCAAATGGGTCTTTTGACGGAAATAATTTTTGGACATTTATCATTTTTTTAAAGGTTATTTTTAAGGCTATTGTAGACGTGCCCAGCTCCAGTCCTGGAGGCCCTGCACGGTCTGGAGCTTTCCCTGTTCAACTCCTCCGTTCATTGCCAGTTTTAATTTGTGTTTAAGGAGGTGGGGGCATGGGGTGTGTCTCCAAAACTGTGCTATACACCACCCCTGACCTATAGGGTTGTTCCTATGTGAGCAGAGCAGACTGAAAGCTAAGTTAGAGTCTAAGAGCAGCTTTTAAAGCAAAGGGTGAAGTAGATGGTGTACGAGTGTGACTTGGCTCAGAGTATTGTCTTCCTTTGCAGTGGGGATGCTGGGACATGCTGGGTCCTCACTGCTTCTTCTCGAGCACCAGTTCACCCATGCTGCTTTTTCGCTGGTAAAATTCAACCCCATAAAAGACCAACACTATTCACAAGGCCTGAGATTCCTGAACTGCTGGACTTGCTTTGGGGCAGCTGTAATGATCATGCAGTTAGCACGTTGCTAATTGTCAGTAAGCTTCTTGTTCAAAATGACTTTAGTCATGAAATATTTGGGGTAAAGAGGAAGAGAGAGACTCTTTTCTCAGAACTATTCCTTTAAAGAACAAATGAAAGAATATCTAACAGCTGGATCGTTTAAAACTGCCACTGTTTGAGCCTGTGTTAGTAATGGAGGTCAGTAAAAATGGCCGTCTTCCACGCTGATGGGCTTTTTTAGCGCTCCACAGAGCCTTCTGCTCCAGATTCTTCAACTCTACAGGCTTTTCTACCTCAGTGTGCGGGAGGCGCTCGACTGGAAAGGAATGAACATGAAGTAGATGAGAAAAGGGTGAGAATAAGCAAGGGAGTTGAGACTGACCGCTGCAAAGAGGATGTCATTCTAACGTTCAGCTTTTTCATTCCCTTCTGCTGTGACATGGTGATTACATCCTGAACAAAGCTGCAGTGTGTGAGGAAACGATGACCATGTTGGACAGTTCTCATGAGTAGATCTCCTCAGGGTTTGATTACCATTAGTGCAGGTCTGGTTTCATAAAGCATCAATTCTTCAGTCCTGGTCCTGGAGCCATGCAGATGTTTATATCTTCTCAGTGATGGGGAGAAGATGGGCCTGTTCGACTTCAAGCTGCTATTAGAGGCGGCACCACTGTGGACTGAACTTAGGACCTCCCTATGATGGGAGAGACTTATTAATTAGCTGATGAGGTGGGATCAGGTGTGTTGGGAAGAGGGGAAAACTGAAATGTGAAATGTGTGAAATGTCCTTCAGGACCAGGGTTGGGAACGCAGCTAGGCTACCGATGTTCAGGCAGTGTTTAGCAGCGATTATTAGAGACAAGGGGACGACGAGGTGGATTTCCAGCCAGTATGACATGAAATATGGCAAAAAGAACCAATCATATCACTTGACGTTCATCTCCAAGCGTGGATCATCTTCACACCTCCAGACTGATGTTTTGCTGCTCTGGCTTTACGTCCCAAGGGACTACTCAACACAGGTGGAGGCAGGTGTGGTGTTCTAGGCATCTAGATTGGAGTTGGTTCCTCAGACAGATCACACTGATCCTTTCATTTTCATGGTGATGGATGTGAGCGGTCTGAAGAGGAGTCACATGTGGAGGCGAATGGGGATGAAGAGGAGATTTGGAAACGTCAGTCTACAACTGTCTTCATCTCTCTGGCCTTATCGAGGGCGTTGTTCACACTTCTGTAGCTTTTCTGCTCAGATTTAGCTCACTCGTCTGGGAAACGGTTCAGCAGCGGACGCTTAAAATTAGCAACGTGGAGTTCCCAGGAGTGACCCAGTGTGACGGATTTAACTGTGTCAAGGCTTTCAATGAGGAGAGGACACAATCTCTCCATCTCTCAGGCAACTGTCTGTCCATCTCCATTAAGACCAGGCCGGCGGAATTCGAGAAGTGGCGTTTTCCGACAGTCTGCCACCATCGTATGATTCATGATTTCAATTTAGTTTTATGTGTCAGTCATAAAACAGTGTCTGACCTCATTAGAACTATAGACCTCCTTTTTCTTTTACTGCAGCGTTTTATAACATCTCTGCTCTTAAGGTTTCCATGAAAAACGACTCACCCAACGCTCACAACTCGCTCTGAAACTGCTGCACACCTCCCATGCTTGTTCAACATGATGCAGGAGCTCCAGCGGCCATGTTTCCACTCTGTCATTAGTGTCCGTTTCTGCTCCTGCCAGCCCAGGGTTCTAGCATACTGACCACATGTTTGCATGAAGCAAATTCTCCTGTGGTTTTATTTCCACCACGCCCAGCTGATGGCCAACTCTGATAACGTTCCATGCTCGACATGTCTGGCTGTGCCCCCAAGACTTGTTTACCAGGTGACTCGAATTCCCCAGCGTAGAGTTTCACTCAATGTTGGTGCTTCGTTTGCAGGAATTCGACTCCTGAATCACTCGTACGAGTCCCAACCCCCTTATTAGTATTCTATTCACTAAATCAGCCATTAACATTTACACCACCTGTCTAATATAGTGTAGGTCCCCCTCATGCTGCTGAAACTGCTGTTTTCTGACCCTTTCCTATCAGAATCGGAACAGGAGCTCAGACCAGTCTTCTCTCACCACCTTGGGTGCCCAGGACCCATATGAGTCACCAGTTGTGTTTCCTTGGGTCACTGTTGGTAGATACTAACTACTGCAGACCTGGAACACTCCACCAGACTTGCTGTTCCATATAACCATCACAATAAGGCCATTGTCCAAGTGTCTCAGATTTATACGCTCCTGCTTCTAGCGGATAAGCTAAGAAATGACTGTTCACTCGCTGTCTAATATATCCCACCTGTTTTCTGAATTCAATTTCTGTCTAGCATTCTCCCAGTAATGCGATACTACCAACACCAGGAGAGAAGCCGGCACATACTTCCTCTGAGACACAGGAAGTGTTACCGCTAATGCAGCTTTGCTAAGCAGCCTCAACACGCTTGCAGGAGAAGACTAACTGCTTATATTGTTTAGTCAGTTAATGGGAATTGATGAAATTTTAATGATTTAACATAGTTTCCGTGTTTGAGGCCAAACACATTTGTCTAATAACATGAACTAATAGTTTTTTTTAATACCTTATCTGCTTGTCAGTGTCTTCACTGGTATATGTCCATAGCGTTTGGACTTTATCTAACACTTTACAAGGGTGAAGTGACTCCACCCTTGAAACTTTCTCTTTTATGTTCAACATTTCACATTCCCACTTTTCCCCTTGGATTTCCGTGCCGTTTCTCCAGCAAGGGCCGACTTTGATTTATTGTGAGTGTTAACCCCCCTGTAGGCATGCCTGAGAGAGAGAGACCTTTTGAAGGAGAGATGAAAGGGAGCGGTCCGAAGAGTGAGAGAAGGGGGAAGGGCTTGATGATATGGACTAAATATCCCATTGCATTAAGATTCAGCACTTTTTCAGTACTGTAGTTTGGAAAACACTCCGGTCCATTGTAAAAAGTGGGAAACGGAAAATCTGTTATTAGTATTATAAAACAACTTTTTAAAATCTGGCTCTATATATGCACCAATAGTGTTTTAGCATTGTTACAGTTAATAAACAGACATTTTAATTCTCCTGTATAAAACAAGCAGCAGAATTAAGCCTTAAAAACTAAGCAGCAGAATGAAAATTAAAATTAAAAACCTGAATTAAGCTGTAACATATAAATCAGAATCATAAACTTTATTATGCTGGAGGAAGTTGCTTTGTAAAAATGGTTTGAATAATCATATAGGTTTTAGACTGAATTTTTGTTATGGTCTTAAGCATCAGGAATTGTGATGCTACACATCGGTATCAGTACCAAAAGCAGAATTCTGGTGTTACGAGCGCACACACACTTTAGAAATAAGCTAAAAACGCATGGATCCCTTGATCTCTTTTTTGGTTAAAGACCGATCTGTGTTATTTTGACTAATTGAGTTGATTGTGGTTCTTGCTTCATATTTTTGAGCACCATGATGTTCCACAGTGTCCACAGTCCTAAAGAACATATTTTTCAGTGCAAAACACAATACAGGGCTGTGACTGGTAAGAGACTAATTTGCATATTGCAGACGATCACACACTGTACTGTATTGCGATTAGCAGCCGATGTATTGTGTAACCCTCTGAAAAACCAAAAGGAGGGAACTGAGGAGGGGAACTGTCAATTCCTTATCCTTTTCCAAAATTCCTTTTTTTTTTCCTGATAAGACGCGAGTATGGTAGGAATGTGACCCTGGCAGTCTGGATAAACAGAGAGAATTTATCAGTGCGAGGGAGCCGGACCTGTCCCAAGCAGAGGAAGAGGCTAAATTTAGGGGTGTGCCATGTTCTAGTGCAGGAAATGGGGGATGGAGTGGTGATGGGAGTCAGCTGTGGGATTGGGTTGTGTATGGAGGGAGATCGTGAGAAGGAAAAGTCCTGTGGTCCTTGCTTGCTCTCTGTGTTAAACGCATAGGGATCAAGCGGCAGATCTGTTTGGGTACAGCTGGAGAAAAATTTATACTGTGTAGATATTTATGCAGCAGCTCCAATTATCTATTATTTATTTGATAATTTACTCATTTAAAATGGTTGGCCTCCTATACAGGGTCCTAGTCAGCTGGGATCGGCTCCAGCTTCCCCACAACATGAATTGGATAAGTAGATTGGAAAAGGAGGGAAAGACTTTTATTAAGTATTTACATTACTGACGTTGCATTGCTTCTGTCCACAAGATGGCGCACTACCTTGTTCTCTTGCGTCAAAGTCGCCTAAAAATATTTTATATTTTGTCAAAGTAATGAAGGCCATTCGTTGATCAATGGCAGTAGTCATTCTGGCTAATTCGAATAGCTGTTGGAAATAACCAGTCTTGGTTACCCCAATGAGCCACAACATTATAACCACTGGCAGGTGATGTGAATAACAATAGCAGTCACAATGGCACCTGTTTGGGGGGTGAGGCAGCAAGTGAACAGTCAGCCCTTGAAGTTGAGGTGTTGGAAGCAGGAGGAATGGGTAAGCGTAAGGATGTGAGGGCTAGAAGAATGGGTCTGAGAATCTCCAGCATGGTGGCTGTTGTGGGGAATCTCAATGTACCTACCAAAAGTCAAGGAAAGACCACCAGTGAACCAGTGGCAGGTCATGGCTGGCCCGTCTGTTCCAAAACCACAGCTGCAGCAGCTGGCTCCAAAAGAAAGGGGTCAGAACACCACAGCTGTTTCAGCAGCATGAGCATAATGTTAGGCAGGGGGGTTGATGTTCTTGCTAATTGGTGTTTATTTTTGCTGTATTACCCCACTTATTGTAATATTATTATAATCCTGAATTAATTCTAGCATTACAAAATAAATATATATCCCGCCTTCAGAACCCTCCTGACTCTCTACCAGACTGTTAGACCAGCTCTTTGTATGAGCTCTCTCCCTGGCTCGCTTTGTAACCGTACACCTAATAGCCTGGAAGTACGTTACGCACTGATGTCACTTATTCCCCTTACACTGCAATGGAACACTGCCCACCCGGTGCCAGCCTGGCCAGCAGGAAGCCTGTCTGACTTCTCCAGAAGGCATTTTCTCTGGAGAGCTTCAGAAGACACTCTTTTGGCTCTGATAGCTGTGGTTTGTGAAGAAGTTAGACCTTTGTTTTACCTCAAAGATGATTTGCTGTCTTTTAAATTTAGCCCTGGAGCTATACAAGGCTAATTTTGTTAACAGTGAAATCTTACAAGCAACAGTTAGCAATAAAGAAACTGCATTTCCACATAAAGTAACCACAAATATTCTTTAGTTTTACTTTTGAGGCATTCCGTTTGAGCAGTCCTGGAAATTTCCTGTAGGTGGATATCTGAAAGCTGGAGGAACGTCACCAACACAAAATCCAAGATGGCTGCTGCCAGCATCAGCAGTGCAAGCTGTAGTAAATTTTGTTTGTCAACTCTTGTGACCCATTTGTGTCTCATTAAATGTGCTAGTCAACATCTAATAGGAAACACATTGCTATGGTGTTTGTTTGTACATTGCTAGCTACGTGATCATCTTGATCCGTTTCTGAACAGTGGTTATATAAATGAGTAACTTTTTTCATTTTTATAGTGACTCTTTAGTGTACAAACTGAAGAAATCTCCTTTTAAATATATTTTAATCTAAAGTGTTGTATTTCAGCAACTTATCCTGTGCTTTCTCACTAGCACTAAAGTAGAACAGGCTAAGCTAAAAACGTGCTAATGCTAGCTTTAGCGTGCTACGTGTAGCAGTGGGAGAGGGGTGGTGTCCTGTGGAGCAGGAACAGCTAATGGCTGTAGTGAAGGATAGAGCTCCACAGGATAATTGCCTTCCTCATGAAGCCCCGGGGAGATGTTGGGGCTTTTGTAAGGCTTCAAGCCCGGTAAAACTCGTTGAGTCACCTCTCGCTAGGTTAGAGCCTTTTTGAAAGAACAGCCGAGCATGGGAAAGGCAGATTTGCCTTGTCGGGGCTTGTAGTGTTTTTCTTCTGTAACTGAAGCTGTGGCCGCACGTTCCCAAGGCTTCATTAAGCTGTTCATGCTCATTAGCTGAGAGTGCGCTGCACTGTGCGCTAACACACACACTCCCTCAACAACCTCCACTCAGAACCGTTCATACCAGTGCTGCTCACTTGAGCGTGCGAGATGACATGCATTAAAACGCTCCCTCCCACAGGGTGTAGGGGTTAAAAAAATGTTGGGGTTTGCTTTTTTTTTCCCAAAGTAGAAAGAACTGCTGTTCTACTGTCCCACATTACAACAATTAGCACTAATCGTTACCAAAATGCAGTGAATTTTGGGGTTTGGGAGCAGCACCAAGCGCTTCCGCTAGTCTTGTGAAGTCAAACGTGATCTCTTCAATGGATGCACATTTGGGGACAACTTGTTAAACAAGGGTACACTCCTTCAAAAACTTTCTCAACATCTAGGATACAATCAATAATCCAAGAAAAATACCTAACTAAAGAAACACAATCACCGTCTTGTAGCACACAAGAGCTATCCTTTATCATCTCAATTGGCTTACTTAATAGGAGTGTTTTATGGATGGACTCCATGTGGTACTTTCTATCAGACAATGTTTATGAGCTCACCATCACCTCCTACTTGTTCGAGTTGGGTTAGTAATTTTATACTCCGTTTGTTACTTTAGTATGTTTACAGTACCAACCACATTTAGCCCAAACTTATTGCCCCCTGGCGTTCTCATTACAGGATTATGTCTGGCACTCATGAGACTACTCTGCCAACATCTCTTACAATTATAGTTGAGGTAGCATTAACCTAAGCTGGAATAAGCAAGAACCTGGGTATGTCTTGGTTTAAGTTTGATTTGATGTGTTGGAGTTGTACGAGTGCACCAATATTTTATGTAATTCTCTCTTTTTTTTTTAAATTAATTTATTTTAAAAATTGTTGGGGTTTTTTTCTTCTTTTTTTCCTTCTTGGTTGTGTAAGCTGTTGTTGGCAAAGGAGGAATGGGCCATTTTGTTGTGACTGGTGTTTTCTAAAGCTTATGAAGCTACTTCCTGAAGATTTTTCACCTTTCGCAAGTACATAAGCTGTGATTGACTCTGTCAGACACATTTTCTGACTCGATTGGTTGTTTTGATTAATTTGTGATGGATCCTTTCACATGGCATTAGGAGCCTGATGTTTTTTTTCAGATTATCTGCCTTGTACTCCTGTCAGGACATTTTTTCCTACTGGGTCCTTTTGAAAATTTTGCTTTGCACTCGGATCTACTCAATGTGCTCTTCTCCTGAAGCTCAGATACAAAGGTTTCATGTACGCCAAATGAAACCAATGGCCTTCCACAGCTTGGTTACCTTTCCTTTCTGTCGCATTCTCTCTTCACTCATGCACACACACACACGTGTTGCTTAAAAAGGCACAAATTGTTTAAAGGACTGTCTTGGAACCATGTAATCAACTAAGTCGTTTGTCCAAACCACATATTTAAACCAAAAAGGCCAAGAAAAGGTGAACGCTGTGCTCAAAGAGTGAGAGCAGTTACATGACTTACTGGAATGAGGCAATGTGCTGTTTCCTGACCTAATCTGGTCCATACACAGATTGTGTGTGTTTGAGAGAGAGTGCGTGCTTAACAGATCCTGACCTCCGCATTCCTGAAAGCTTATGTAAGATATATGGGCAGGCTTTTCCCTCTCTCTCTTTAAAAAAAAAAAAAAAGAGGGTGAGGCAATTTTTGAGTAGAATGAATGTTCTCTCCTTCGGTGTAGCATTACTATATGGACCAATCAGGTGCCTGGCAAAGCCTTTCTAAGAATATCTGTAGGGCCCTGTTTTTATTGTGGGACCGGTTTTGCCAATGCAGGTGAGGCCTTGGGTGTTGGGTTACAGTGTGGTTGGGGGCGGGCACTGGCTGAGTGGCATTAGACCAAAGGCCTGAACACAGGAACATGTTAACTTTGAAGTCTTATCTGTTAGGTTACTATGGCAACTTCAGGTTGAATTGCATTCACAACAGTTACAGAATAACATGCATTATCACATCATAACCTCAGATACGCACAGAGAACTTCAACCACTATTCCATTAAAAACAGAATACGGAGTTGAGACGACTATTAACCCACTTCTCCCTCATTATCTGGATGTAGAAGAAGAAACATACAGTCAAACCCCGTTAGCTCGCCCCCCGTTAGCTCGCCAAACCCGCCTATCGACATGAAAGGCTGCAGGACAGTTGTTAAATGTTATTTTACATGTTATTTATGCCGTTACGATAGCTTGCCAACCCCGCCCCTCTCCACATTTAAGGCCCGGACCAATAGGGCTGAGCTAAAAAGTTTTGACTGTATTTAATACTTTAAACCCAATTCATATAATAATCCATGTGTTCATTTTCCTGTTTGACTTTTGTTACAAATGTAATGTTTTATTGTTTCACTACGGCCTGTTTTCATATTTTATTGACTTGTGTGCTTGTTGCTGTTTTTGTAAAAAATTATTATTTTTATATCATTATTATTAGCAAGTACTAACTTTTCGCTCTTCTTCCCCCTCAGCAACCATGTCGGCTGCAGATAAGTACCTGTACGTGGACCGCAGCGTGGTGAACAACCCGTTGGCACAAGCAGACTGGGCCAGTAAGAAGTTGGTGTGGGTTCCGTCGGAGCGCCTGGGCTTCGAGGCTGGCTCGGTGAAGGAGGAGCACGGAGATGAGGTGCTGGTGGAGCTCGCCGACTCCGGCAAGAAAGTCCGAGTCAACAAGGACGACATCCAGAAGATGAACCCTCCAAAGTTCAACAAGGTGGAGGACATGGCGGAGCTGACGTGCCTCAACGAGGCCTCTGTGCTGCACAACCTGAAAGAGAGATACTATTCAGGCCTCATCTACGTAAGTAACACCGTCTGCTCCGTCACCTGCAGCTGACGTGGGTGTACACTTTACTCTTCACACTGCGGCCTGTAGTCTTCTGGGCAAATAGGGTCGAGCTATGGACTAGCGTATCAGAGTACTTGGAGCTATACTCTTAATTTTTTGTATATTTTTGCTCATTTGAGGTCCACTTACAGCATTTCTGTCCTAATTATTTTAAATAAAATGTCTCTTTAGTCTACAGTAGTAATCTCCAACCACCAGGCCATGGGCCGGTACCGGGCCGTACAAAAAATAATATATATTTTTTTAAATACGATCTCAATCTGTAGCATCTAAGTGTGTTAGAGACTCAACTTTGCCGCTATTCTGGATGAAAGT
>JBBIGC010000137.1:1158419-1193403 GCA_037576955.1 Lepidarchus adonis
ATTTAATTTCCTGTGTGTCAGTTTATTTATTTATTTTATTTATTTCCTATGTGTAAGCTTATTTATTTATTTATTTAATTTCATTTATTTCCTATGTGTCAGCTAATTTATTTATTTATTTATAAATGTATTTATTTCATTTATTTCCAATGTGTCCTTTATTAAAAAACTGAAATTTTCCATCAAATTGAAAGGGATATTGAAACATTTATTTATTTGTTTGTAAGTTTTTGAGTAATTTTAACTTTACAGTTTATTCACTGTAACAGAACTGCTTAAATGACCAGTAAACATTGGGAGCATTGAGTTTTTCTTTGTGTGTGTGTGTGTGTGTGTGTGTGTGTGTGTGTGTGTGTGTGTGTGTGTGTGAGAGAAGATTACTGGAAGTCCCACATTGGTGTATAGTACCTCATATATAAAGCCGGATGTCTCATGTTTATTGTCATTGTTTTTAATTGATATTTTATTGAGGTCATGGAGACGTCTCCACAGCCTGAAAAAAAAACACTGAGCGGTTCCACTTCTCAACCACAGCACCTCGCGAACAAGAACACGCAGAAACAAAACTCTCCCTTCACTTCTCCTTTTCCAACCCTAGAGGGAAAACAAGAGACACTTTATTCTGTTTCTCTTCTTTTACTGTGTGAACACTTCTGTTTTATTCCCCAAACAATGAGAACATTTCAGATGTTCTGTTTGCTCTATTCAGACTGGAAGTGATGGTTTCCTCTTTAAACCAGTTCAGGTTCTCCTCATCAGTGCCTCAGTATTGGGATCTATATTTAGATATGCTGATTATAGGGGAAAAAATATAATTTATTATAAGAGTTTTATTTGCATACCATTGTTGTTTTAATTTCTGTGTTTTGTTATTGTTTTTATATTTTATGTGTAGCACAGCTTGGGAGGGGTATTGCTGGAAAAACATTTCATGTTGTATTAGTAGAAATATGTTATAAAAATATCAATCTGTCTGATCTTGATCTTTTTCAAGCTGATGTTTCTGATATTGTGCGCGCGCACACATACAAACATGTGAACGGCTCCAGGTGACAGTCCAGGGCCGCCCCAACCTGTACTCGCCCACTACTTGAATATTCAACACGCCTTTGCGTTGATTGGCCAAAGCTGTGAATATTTAGGATGAAGTGGGCGTGTCGCGCGCTGCTGAATAATGAACCAGGCGGCGCTGCCGCGTGATGTTTATTTGCTGCGTTGTAACTTAGTTGGGAAAGTGAGAGACGGTGCAATTCGCCTGCTTTTCCTCTGAACGCTCGACTGAAATCGTATTTTTGGATAAAATGTTTTCTCGCGCGGGAGTCAGCGACATCCAGCAGGTCTACAGGACTTTCCTGGACTATCCAGCTTCCCTGCTGTACCTGGATGATGACGGTGGTAAGAGAGACGCTCTCCTCTGAAGAGTGTGTGTAGTGGAAGCTGTTCACTCCACATACCTGCAGATAAACACTCCTCTCCTCTCACTCTTCTGTAGTGTATTAATGGTCATTCTGATTGAGTTTTGCTTTGATCTTTCTTCTGTTGTGTTCTTCTGCACTCACCACTCACTCCCTCTGGAGCTTTACCAGGGCAGGCAGAGAAGAGTGGCACCCAGTTAACTTCTCTTATTCTGCTGAAAAACACCAATAAAGTCCACCACAGCTCTACAGCTAGTTAGCTTTTCTTTTTATTTAGTGCTATTTTCACTTGTACTTCTTTCATCTTTAAGGGCAAATGGCAAAAATGAGATTTCTCTCATGTGACTTAAAACTTTGGGGTTTTCCCAAGAACTTCATTCATATTCAGTCATTAACTGACTTTCTAATTTTTATTTTTATTTTTAAAGAGAAGCATTTTTTATTTGTAGGGCTCTGATATGTGAATTGTGGGTCGCTGTTGGTGCCAGTGAAGGCCTAGTGGGTAGTAGGGCCGGTTATTGCGTATCATGAAACCGGGGCAATGATACGTATGCCAGTGCATTTGGAATAATGCCAAACAACAACTCACATATTCCAAACAGCTGAACTGGCCTTTATTACTTTGAGCCCAACACTGGAAAATCAGGCCCCAATAAGAAATCTTACCTAAGAAATCTATATACAGTATTTAACAGGATAGAATATTATGGCTTCATTTGCCTAAGCATAGTCTGTTTACACAGTCCTGCACCAAACAGATGTAAAAGAGTCTCTAGTCCAAAGTTAGTAGTGAGTATCCACAGTGCCAAACTAATCCAGTGTTGGAGACTACATACATGGTTGGTTGTGTCTGTTTTCTCCAGGTCTGATTACAAACAACAGAGATTAATAAAAGTACTGTGTGAGAAACTAAACTTCTTTATCCACTGTTCATATATAAAACTGCAGTAACTTCCCGCCATGTCAGCAGCTGTACTGATGTTCACTCAAACAGGAACAAAACACAGCATTTACAACACAAGTAGGAGAAAATTTAAATACATTCTTTTGCTACTGTAGTTTTCCATTACTTTTGGATCTTCTTCATGTGTCTTTCAGCTAATTCTCTACAGCAACTGGAAATACATTTGTACAGGTACTAGCCTTGTTGTTAGCTAGATGTGTTATTGGCTAGCATTTTTGTTAGCTAGCCATGTTATTGGGTAGCCTTGTTTTTAGCTAGCCATGTTATTGGCTAGCCTTGTTGTTAGCTAGCCATGTTATTGGTTAGCCTTGTTGTTAGCTAGCCGTGCTGTTAGCTAGCAGTGTCATTAGCCAGCCATGGTGTTAGCCAGCCATGTTGTTAGCTAGCAATGTTGTTAGCTAGTCGTGTTGTTAGCTAGCGGTGTCGTTAGCCAGGCATGGTGTTACCTAGCCATTTTGTTTGGTTGATGTACTGTATACATACCCCCACTGAACGTCACACCTTTACATAAAAGTTCTGGGCCACTTGTTTGATGTTTCAAACATTCAGACTACATTATTTACCGGCACCATACAGCTGTATTAAGCAGTGCACCATAGGAGCTTCTTTTTCAAAACTGCTGTTACACCATTGGACAGTTAACTGTCATTATTGCTTCAGCAGCATTTGTATATTTAGATGTATTGAGCACAGCCATAGTTGGGACGTTGGCCCTGGAATCAGAAGATCAGAAATCCGAGCCCAGGCACCGCTACACTGCTATAACATCTATCTGGATTAGCTTCATGAACAATTAGGTCATTTATTTCTGTAGGGGTACAATGCGTCACTAAAATGCTTTCCTTTACTGGAGAACAAAAAAATATGTCATCCAATATCGGCTGCCAGTAAAAAAAATCCAAATACCTGACAGTGCCAATACAATCCCAGTATTGTGTATCTCTGCTTAATTATTGTGGGTTTCATGCTAAATATGGACCTTATTTCATTGCTGCTGTAAATAAAACCTCCTAACTCTAAAATGGTGTTTGCACATTGTTAGCGACTGTTTTAGCTGAGAGCTAACTAAATTTCATTATGTGCAAACATTATGACAATAAAGATTTCTTATCTTAATAGCAGGAAAGGAGAAAGCCAGACCCTTTTAGACCAAAAGAGTTGTCAGATAATATGAATTAATTTGATATTCAGATCCATCCTCTGTTTCCTAAAAGCTCTGCTTTTCATCTGCAGTTTTGGAGAGAGGTCATTAAAGAGCTTCTGGGGAGCTCATGATTCACTCTAAGGCTAAAGTCAACATAAACTATTCTACCTTCAAACTACAAACTGGATATTGGTGTTATTTAGTGGACTATTAATGAACTATAATAATGGACCTCCAATGTTGTGTTGTCATTCTGCACTGAACTTTTATGCCCATATAAGGAAATCCTATGCTGTTTTTCTCTATGAGAAAAGTAAATGGCATTTTTGAAAACACGTCCCATCCTAACACAAATATTATTGGAAAAAAACATTTATGTAGTCATGTGATATGGACATATGGTTTTTAAATAACAAAAAAGACCAAAGAATTTAATTTTAGTCTGAATTACAATGGTCAATATTGATACAACTGAATCAGCACCTTCAGTGGAGGTCTGCATTTTCACCTCCTTCTTTAGTGAGCGATGTAGTTGTGGTTTCACTGCAGAAATACTCATTCCTTCCAAGAAAAGTGCCATTTTTTAGATCTGGGCCTCGCTGCTGGTTCTCCACCCATATTGATCAGTCTTTTTTGTGCATGCCTGTTCAGACTGCGCTGCTGAGTCAGTGTTCTTGAGAAAGAGTGTGGTGAAGTAGATTTTGGCAGGCGGCCTGGAGGACTGTGATAAGGCGGTGTCATGAGAGCGTGGGACTTTGAAAGCATATTTACCTTGTATCGGAGTCATTGTTGGCTCTTCTAGAGCTCAGATAGAACAGTTCATAGTTCATATCAATATTAATAACTGCTGCATCAAACCTGAGCCTCAGCTAAAAAGACTGTAGATGTGTTGCTCAGCTCTGTAGACTTTGCTCTTGGTAACTGCTTAGCCAGATAAACACTGTGAAATGCACGGACACTGAACACTGCTGTGGCTAAAGGGCTGACCTTTACACAGAGAAATTAACGCTAGCTGTGTGGCAGTTACCTTAGTTGATGTTTTATTACATTATGCAAAGTATTTTACTCATACTTTGGTAGATAATAAACTCTTAAAATAAAAATCTCTACAGATTAAAGCTTCGATCTTTCAGAACTAGAGAGAACATCTGGCCAGAAATAGGAGAGGAATGTCCAGTTCCTGGGTCCTAGCTTTAGCATTAGTCTGTGTTAGCCTTTTTCATGTTAAGCTAATCAGGGCGTCCTTAATCTGAACACTTACACAAACTGTTAATAATTAATTAAAACACATTCAGCTGTTCACTAGTTAGCCATATTAGCGTTTTCATATAGAGCATAAGAAATTCTTGTGGTAACAAGAGGCTAAGGAATCAGAACAGAAACAGAAGGGCTGACTAGCCAACTCATGCTAGCTGGTTACAGGTCAAATTTGTTTGCTGCCATGGCACAGGTGAAAGACAGAATGAAAATCTGGTCATATTCTGGTTGAGGCATTTTTACATGTTTATGTTTTTATTGGCTGTTAGGGTTAAGCTGTCGAAGTTAGAATTGAATAGCAGGAGGCCTTACACACTGTGCAGCAAGTTTATAAAATTCAGTAATTAACATTTAATTACATTTAAAGCATTAAATTAAATTAAAGTTAACATCTTGAAGTTACCAAATAAACATTTAATTTAATGTTTAAAAGTTAACAAATTAAATTTAACGATTTTAATATTTTTTAAAGTTAACAAATTAAAATTAACGATTTTAATATTTTTTAACGTTAACAAATTAAAGTTAATAGTAGCATTTAAATAAAATGAAAGCAAGTTTACAAGTATAATTAGCAAACACGTTTCAAAATTCAGAGATTTTTTATTTCTCCGTGTCCATCATCCCCAGCGTAAATGATGCCTTTGGTTTTCCTCAATCATAATTATGACCAGTGAGTGACATTTTGCTTTCTTAGGCTAATCTTTATAAAAATGAATTAATTTCTTAATTAAAAAAGTGTAAACGTGTAAAGGATGAGGTGGTAATCCTGATAATGAAGGGCATGCTGCTTCTAGTAGTTGTATTGTGGCATGTCTAAACCTGCAGACAACGTCCATCTAGCTATTTGAATTAAAATAACAGCGTTATCAAAACCAGTGTGAGCCACCTGCTTAGCCACCAGTCACGGCAGTGACCTGTCACATGTTTACATCTCCTGAGTGTGAAATGAACATGTCAGAAGAATTATTTATGTATTTATATAACTATATTGATTTGGGGAGTAAAAGAGCTAATGCCACATTGGTTGTTTCTCACTTGCAGGAAATATTTTGTTGAGGTAACTTTAATTGTGTTCATGTAGTAAAACAGCCATTGGTTGTTAGTGCATGACCATTCTTTAACATCTGTTTGTCCTAGAACTGCTCTGCTCTGATTGGCTGCTTTCTTCCAGGCCTTGTTTAGAAAGCTGGGCTGAAACACTCCTTATAACATCCCAGGGAATGGGCGGGGCTTAACGGCTGAATACAAATCATGCAAACAGGGAATTCAGTGTGGACTCAGGTTCCTTTTGTGAAATATGAAGTGGGGGTGTGACTGGAAACTTTAACAGTGTTTGTCTACACTGCCTTTCGGAAAAGTGAGGTTTAATGTGATATGTGGAATGCAGGTCATTAAGACTGCGATGTAGGGTGTGTACAGCAGCTGTGTTTGTGTGTGTGTTTGTGTGTGTGTGTGTGTGTGTGTGTGAGTAAATTTAAATGCTCTGATTGTTTACTGCTTCGCTGTGACCAGTGATTACAGTCCTGGAGGAATGCACCACAGGACATCATGTTCCTACTCTCACAGTGATGGAGAGAGTGTACATGCCCAAAGACCCACACACAAACTCAGTGTGTGTGTGCACGCTGACTATTAAGGTATTCATGAAGACGAGTGTGTGTTTATGACTATTAAGGTATTCATGAAGAAGAATGTATGTTTATGACTATTAAGGTATTCATGAAGAAGAATGTATGTTTGCGTGCGAGTACTCACATGTGGTGTGTGTGTGTGTGTGTGTGTGTGTGTGTGTGTGTGTGTTTATATATGGATATATTTATATTGTCCTGGCATTTCTGTGTTTGCAGCCGTGTTACAAGGTGGTTTCATTCTACACACCCACTTCTGCAGTTACTCAGCACGTGCAGCTGCAGCGAAAAGGACGCGAGAACAAACTGTACAGAGCCGTAGCGCTCTCCGAATCGGTTCTATTGACTCGGTACTATTGACTCGGTTCTTTGATACTCAGCGGTTAAGTGAATCGAACTTTCCGCGTTCGTGTTAAACAGAAGAAGAAATAATAAAACAAATCTGGTCTAAGCTGAAAATCAGAACATAAAATACTGCACCGTCCTATACATACACACATATATACAGTTCTTTGGAATGAATCGGTTCCTCGAACTGACTCTAACTCTGTGGATGTTATTACAGGGTTCTGGGGCGGGGAGGGGGGAGGGGGGGGGGTGGTGTTCAGTCTTTTTGTTGTGTAGTGAAATGCAGCATGTGGGCGGGGCGTGACGTCAGCCCGTTCAGTCCAGTCGCGTCACGTGCGCTTGATGCTAAACACCGAGGGTGAGCGTGACAGGCACGTGGAGGAACACGAGCGGAGAAGCGGTGGAAAAACACAGACAGAGCGCGAGACGTTGCCAGCATTTTTGAACTGCAAATATTGGGTTAAAATGAAGCTTTAAAAATGTTAAATGAAGAATATTAAGTAATATATGGAATGCCTAATAATATATCGATGTATACGTGTCATGTTTATATTTATCCATTATGTATATATGAATAAGTGCTTAATAACTAAGTTATTAATTCTTTTTTTCAAGATACTATGATTTCTGTGAGCCACTGTGAAATTCTGTATTAAATCTTAAACTATTAAGGGTCATTCAAAGGGTTGTGCGCGTGCATAACAGCCCCCCTTTTCCCTTCCCCATGTTCTTCACATTCCGCACGTTTAAGGATCTGGGACGCCTTTGCCCCGCCCTCTTTTGGGGGCTCATTGGCTAGAATTCGTATTACTTGTTTATTATTCATGAGTTAGGTCATCGACAACCAATGGAAGCCCGAGTAAGGCGTTCGTCTTCATGAATAGGTAACAAGCTGAAGCTTAACGCGGTCGAGTAGGGTGCAGCTGCCTTGTTCTTGTTAAAGCTACAAAAAAAGGCAGATTTAACGACTACGAAAGCCAGACAGCATCGGTACATCGCCGTTTACTGACTTTTTTGCCCTCGTACCACACTTTGAGGTCACCGCAGCGTGAGAGTTATGCCCGGACAAACGACGGTTAACGCCGCTGTGGCCGTTGCGCCTAGTAGCGTTCCGCAAAAATCCTTCCCTTTTGTTTTGAAGAAAATCATGGATATTCCTCCACCCAACATACTCGACGACGGGGATGATGGTAAGAATTCTTGCCACACGATAGTGGTCTTTGCTCTCGTGGTACATATGTTCAGGTTTTGCTCGTGTACGTGTTTGTTTATCGAAATAAAGCAGATTAGCAGGCTAAGCTAGCCCGACGCCGTATTCCGAAGTTCACTGTCGTAAAGTTCCCTTTGAGCTAAATGTCTGTTTGGTGGCTTTTATCTACGTCGTGATCGCCATAGTGTGCTTTGCTTGTGTGCGTTATTGAGCCATTGAAGCCCTGTAAAAAAGAGAAACGCTGAGAAAGAGAGCTGTGTGTTCATCCTTTTAACGCATTGTGTGTGCACCACCCTCCTCCTCCCCCTATTGTGCCAGAAAGAACACGAAGTCCTGTCCTCACATCTTCTGCTGTGTCCATCTGAGTGGTCCCAGAACGGGTTTAACCAGCAACCCAACATTATATCCCCATCGGGGTTTTCCATAAATAGATGGGTCGATGGGCAAATACGTAGATAGACTAGTTACAGTACCTGAGACGTGGACCACGGCTCCGGCTCTCAGAATCTCCCTTCTCGTTTTCTCTCTTGGTCTCTCCACCCTCCATTTTTATAGATTAATCTTTGGGCTCCTTCCACTAATATTGTTGGTGATGTTACTGGAGATGCATTTGAAGTACATCAGTGTTTGAGATGCTGAATTTTTAATAATGTCTCTCGGATTATGTTACACCATGGTGCAGAGTTGCAAAGATAAAGCTACTGCTCTCCCAAACAATATTTCTGCCTGTCTACACTTTTCTATGTGAACAAATGAGACCAAAAGGAAAGAAGCAAAACTTTTGGAAGAAAAGAGTTGCATTTCATTGCATAAGAACCTTATCTCATCTGTGAAACCTGATGGTTGTAGTAACGTGGGTTGGGCCTGTTTTGTGGCATCTGTGCCAGGACAGTAACAGACCTGTTATGGATGGACCTAAAAGAAGCAGTTCATATGAAGAAATCCATTAATATAGAGTTGAACTTGTTCTGTTTCGAAGGAATAATCTAAAACTTGATGTACAGAACTGATCAACACTTGTCAGAAATGTTTAACTGCTTTTTATTTTATTGGGGTCACGTCAGATGTAGTGTCATTAGATAGTTTCCTCAATAAATAAATAGCACAGTTTAGCTCCACCCATTCACACTGAAGGTATATAAATTATTTCAGTTGCATTATTATTATTTCAGAGACATGATATAAAGTCAGCCAATAAAAACAGAGGTTATTTGCATATAGCTAGTCTCAAATGCACTGGAACTGAACGAGTGACATGTGGAAAAATAGAAAATATAGAAAAAAGCACAAACTTGAAAGACTTAATTATGTTTTGAGTGTGAATTACACTTATATATATATATATATATATATATATATAAATACAATGCAATTACAGTTCATTGAATCATAAAACTCATTCAATTCACTCATTTATTTTCCAAACCGCTTTCTCTATTTCGGGGGAACGGGGAAGCTGGAACCAATCCACATTAAACATATAGACAGTACATCAGTGTGTGTTTATTTCTCTGTTTGAAACCAACCAGATCATTTCTTTGTGGCCATAACTGAGCACTTAATGTATTGAATAATATTGTAATTGGTTATATTCAATCCTTAAATTGACTTTTGAAAATCTGTGCAGTTGAATTAACATCTGCAATTTCTCAACTGAACTGTAGTCGACGCCTCTGTACAATAGTGCAGATTGACTGTCGTAATTCTGAGGATTTTCTACATTCACTTCTTATTTATTATTATTTTTGTATGTATTTATTTTTTAATCTTTTTATACTGGGCTTCATTGCTTGATACATTTATACAGCCTGAGCATCTGACGTGCTTTATCTCCCACTTCCTGTTCACAGAGATCGAGAAGGAGAAGCTGAGCTCGAGTGGAGATGGGCAGTCTTGTGGAGATGGAGGTGGTGGTGGCAGCGGAGGATCTGGAGGAGCGGGCAGCGTTTCAGCCTCCTTGACCCCCGCCATCTGGGATAAGACTATCCCATACGACGGGGAGAACTTCCATCTGGAGTATATGGACCTGGACGAGTTCCTGCTGGAGAACGGGATCCCTGTGGCTTTAGAAGAGGAGCTGCAGAAGAGTCTGGAGCAGGAGCGTCGCAGCAGCCAAGCCCAGGCACCTTCCGCACCCGTCTCAGAAATCCCAGAAACCCCAGCAAGCCCGGAGGTGGCTCAGGAAGTGCCCGAGGAGGAAGAGGAAGAGGAAATGAAGGCTGAAGAAGTAGAGCAGGAGAAAGAGGAAGATGAGGAGAGCGATGGGGCGGAGCTGCAGGTGATGGAGAAGGCTGTAGGTAAGTGGCACCTAGTTATTATTCAAAATCTGAGAAAAAAGCTTTTGATTTTGTTTAATATAAAACCAATTTGCTTGGAGGACCAGAGTTCTGGAGTGATTTTTTTTATCAAACTGTGCTGGACACTGCAGGACCAGAGCTGGGCTCCCCTGCTGTTATTATGAATAGATCTTTATTATTTATTGGTTAATAACAGTGTAGTACATTTTAATACAACAATTAATGTTGCTCATTGTTCATAATATTAAAATAATGTTATTATTGTATTAATTTGATAAATAATTCATAATGCTTGAGTGGTGTTGTATACATGCAACACATTTCCTTTGGTTTCTTTCATTCGTACAGTCTGTGTCTAATGGAGGACAGCAGTCTTTAGAAATCCCCTTTAAGCCATTTTCTCCTTTTTCTATTGTTCGCAGCTTAAGCTCCTTTAAATACCTGCATTTATTGGAACAGCTCGTCCCACTGACCCTCATTCTATCGTTATGTGGTCTCTAGTAATGATAGTTGCTCTATTTTCCTTTATTATTTAAAGTAATTGTTCAGTAAAGGTACCACAGTAAAGGTATGGCATAATTATCACCATGACTCACGTCGTAGGGCAACATAGTCTAGAGAAACGATTTTTCCACAGCAGCATTAATGCTGACACAACATCTACTGACATTTTGTGCTTTATTTTTGGGGGAAAAGTGATTCAGTTTATCCAACAAGAGTATTTCTCCAACAGTAGGCAGCGGCTTATACATTGATTTTACAAATCTGGTGTTGGGTGCGGTTTGCTTAATTGGGACGTCCCGTCTACAAACATAAAGACACATTCACTACAAGTATAGTTCAGTACAAAGAGACGACAAATGGTTCATTGAATTTAAATGTACAGTTTACTGCAGCGATGCACAGTTAGAAAAGCAGCGCAAAGCAAAGACAGATCAGTGACGATGTTCTGCTGCTGCATCCTGTTTAATACAAGCTGGAAAAAGCTCAATTTAACAAAAATAAAAGGAACTAAATTTTATTGTTGGCTGGAAAAGAGTTTTTCATTTTCATTTGAATGACTGGAGGGTGGTGGTACTGCAGTACAGCGCTGTCAATCATCCGTCAACATGTCAATTCTTCAGTATAAAATTAGCAACACTGAAATTCTAAAATTAATCGACTTAGCTTTTGTTAAATCCTATAAAATCAAATCCGTAAACGTTGTTGTCGCCACAGAACAACTCGATTGCTGCTTTGCTGTCGCTGATGTCATACTTTTTCTTAGATACTGTATACGTTGCTCCGCGAGAGCAACAACCTGGCACTTAAATTCTGCAGCATAGTTCTTATATTGCGGCATGATATTAATGAGGTCAAATTTTTATCAATTTAACTTGCTCAACTTCTTTATCTGATACTAATAACATGGGGCTTATATTAGAGTTTTAAACATTAATGAGCATTGTCTGCTGCTTCTAGAATGGGGCCTATACTTTGAGGTGGTAATATGTGTTTTTTTAATGGTAATATGGTTCTTTAATGCCCTAGGTTAAAGGGGCAGTTGCACTTTTGCCTCATTACATAAACATTTATTTCTTCTCAAAGTTCAAAACACTGGGAGAAGACTTGGACTCCCATTACCTATACTGATTTAAAATACTCAATACTAAAGCATGCTATTTATTTATGCTTTCTTGTGGAAAATTTGTCTTGCTTTTGGCACCATCACAGCACCATTGTTGTTTACAAAACACATGTCCAACAAAATGGTGGTTTGTATTGGCCAAGTAAACCTGCCTATTATTATTATTATTATTATTATTATTATTATTATTATTATTATTATTATTATTATTATTATTATCTCAAAGTTGTGAAATATGTGAAAATAAACATTTATTTTCTCAGAGTAATTTAAGTGTCATGAAAAGTTGTATTTTTATTTACTTACCAAGTCAAAAAGTTGAGAAAACGAGTATTGTTGCAACTATTTTGAAATTTAAAAAGCGCCAAAAGTACATTTCCAACACAATTAAGTGAAAATATGAACATCTGCTAAAAACTCAGGCAACTTCTGTTTTTTTTTTTTTTTTTTTTGTCTCCTGCCTTTTGAAAACATGACTTATGCAAAGTGGACATGGGCAAGGAGATGAGGGGTTTATATTATACAGTGTAACCCTGTTAGCTCCTCTTTTTTAACAGTTCTGATATCTTCAGTTCAAATAAAAAGTTATTTTATTTGAATGTATTCTTCCTCCAGAGCCTAAAAAGGAACCGGACCGATTGACTCCATCCCCAGTTAACCCAGAAGACATCGAGGTGAATGTGAACTTCCAGCCTGACCCAACGGACCTGGTTCTGTCCAGCGTTCCAGGAGGAGAACTGTTCAACCCACGGAAACACCGCTTCAGCGAGGAGGAGCTCAAACCACAGCCCATGATCAAGAAGGCCAAGAAAGTCTTTGTTCCTGAGACTGCTAAGGTGAGACTCTGCTGCTGGGTCTGTGGTATGATTCCCATTTTCATCAAACATCTCATTCCAGCATTGTAAGTGTCCTCCTCTAGTTGGTGCTACAGTCTTTGGTGAAGGTTTTCTGCTGTATTTTGGAACATCACCGCAGAGATTTGTTTCCATTCAGCCATGAGAGCATTAGTGAAGCCGAGCACTGATGATGGGCGCTACGGCCTGGTTACACGTCGTTGGAGGCCTGACTTCAACACCATCTATCACACCAAACCCAGCAGATCGTGTCTTCATTGGCCTTGTTTTCTTTCAGAGGCATTGTTCTGCTGAAACAATGTTTCTCAGTGTATGCTGTAGTGTTAAGATTTTCCTTCACTGAAACCAAGGCCCAATTCATGAAAAAACGGCCCGAGACCATTATCGCTTTTTCTCAAACTTAATAGTGGCAGGCAGTGTTCTCATGGTATTCCAGAACCAAATTTCTGCACCAGACCACCAGATGGAGAAGCCCCATTCCTCATTGCAGAGAACACGTTTTGACTGCGGCAGTAATAATTTTATGAGATTTTGTAAGCTTCAGCTTCAGCTTGACATTTTGCATCGCAAGCAGCTGCACAGTCCAGTTCTCCTGCATTTAACTGTTCTTATGCTAAACCCACCACTTTGTGTTTTTGCATTTGTTTCATATAAATGATATAAGTCCATCACAGTTTTCACTCTGACCCTTCAGATTGTCAGAATGTTAATAGGCACAGGCTCCTCCTGAAGAATCCACAGGGTTGGTGAGAAGGGGTAATAACTAGTACTGGATAGTATTCCAGGTGTGTAGTAGTTACCAAAAGTGACCCAAGGACGGACGACTGGTGACTCTTTGACCGGGTCATGGGCACCCAAGGCTGATTGATGCACGCGGGGAGAGAAGGCTACCCTGCTGTGGTGTAAAGCGTTAATGTTGACTAGAAAATGGTCAGACACACCGTGCACCACTTCAGCAGCATAAGGGAGATGTACTCACTGTTAGGCCGGTGGTCTTAATATTCTGGCTGATCACGGTGTAGTATGTATACATTCTGCCTGTGTTGGAGAAAGCAGCTATTAGAGTTTTCCTGAGGAACGATCAATTACACCAGTGTTTGAGCAGTATAATCTTTAAGATAAACATTATTATGGAAAAACTGTCAAAACTCTTTGCACACAACCCTGAAGCAAGTCCGGAAAGTTCACTGGCTTAATTTATATTCGCTGTGTATAAGGGTGACAAAAGTCTCAGATATAAAACAATGCCGTATACAATGTCATTATTATTATTACTGAATTAAAATGGAAGGTATTTTTTAGCTGAACGAACGCTTTATTGTAGTTGAATCTATTGTTTTCATTTTTTTTGAAAAACATAAAATAAATGAACAAATAAGCAGAGTTAACACTATTGCCTCACAGCAACAAGGTCCTGGGTTCAGGTCCCGGGTCGGCCTCTGGTGTTTGTGAGGGTTTCTGTCTCTGTATTGCCCTGTGATGGGTTGACCTCCTGTCCAGGGTGGACTCTGCCTTGTCAGCTGGGATTGGCTCCAGCTTCCCCGTGACCCGAAATGGTTGTGGTTTGAGGTGTTGAGCTGGAGCGGTTTTAAACTACTGTGTTTACAGCTAATGAGTATTTTTTACTATGGATTAATCTGCTGTTTTTCCCATAAACCAGATGATTGATTGGTTTATATATTTGCTGAAAATATTGAGAAATGCCGTCACTAGTGATCGAAACCATTAGTACAATAGTTGCCAATTTTGCTAATACTCGCCAACACAACCAGAGAGATCCTGACTATTCACACACTGGCTTATGGGAAAGATTGTGGGTGTGTTTATTTATTGGATCAGCGTGTTTGTTTGTAAATCGGGGGACGTGCTTAGAGTTTGCATGTGGAACATGATTTAGACTTTGAGGTTGAAACATTCGCATATACATGATGTTCTCAAAGATGGGGGAGGTGTTTCCTTCCACATTTTGTGTTCACTTTGCTTCCAAACTGCATATTCGTCTTTAAGGACATCCATACCTTCTCTTTTGGAATATGAAGGGGAGGGGGCTTGTGTTGTTCTAGGTTCACGAATTACAAAGGTTTTATTGATTTAGTAAGAAAGGTGAGAGTTTCAGTTTTGTTTGTTTGTACATTTATTTGTCCGTTCTTTCGTTTGGCTTTTCCTCCAGACGCACGTACGTGGACCTGAATAATCTGTCGTATCATTTTAACAGTAGTATCTCTGTTCCCTCTCAGGATGATAAGTACTGGTCAAGGAGGAAGAAGAATAATGTGGCGGCGAAGCGTTCTCGTGACGCACGGAGGCTGAAGGAGAATCAGATCGCGGTGCGTGCGAACTTCCTGGAGCGGGAGAATGCGGCGCTGCGCCAGGAAGTGGCTGAGCTCCGGAAGGACTGCAACCGCTGCAAGAAGATCATGACCCTCTACGAGGCCAAGTACGGCCCGCTGTAAGAGGGCATCGGTCAGACGAACGCTGAGATTAGGCAAAAACTACAAACACCACCAACCAAACTCCCAACTATTCGCACAGTTCCAGATAAGGTAGATGGGGATTGTGAAGCTGAGGGAGCGCGGCGTCGTGAAGAGCGACTTGCTCAGACGCACTTGCGCAGTCACCTGGTACAAAAAAAAAAAGCTCAAAACCTTCCTATTCAGATGAATCACAGCCGCCCATCAGCGGAGTCAGAGCTGTGCAGTCTCGTTCGGATCCAGAGAAAATCTGTAGGGAAAAAGACGAACTGTCATGTCACATGACCGGACCAAAGCATGAACTACTCCGAATCCTAGCCCTTCCTTCGACCCCTGTCCCAGGCAGCTGACCATCTCTCTCCTCTCGGGTGAAGCTTGCGCTCCCACATGACCAGAAGTGGTGTGTGAAGGGCTGCTTTATTGATTTATTCACACTGAGCGAGAGAGGGACACTACCTATCTGAAGGAGGGAGTGGGCGTGTCCTAACACAGATTTAAAAAACAGAGTGTGTGTGTGAGTTCATCATGACCAAGACCTCTCTTTTAAAGCTTGTTTTCGCCATACTGGAATGTGTGTGTGTGTGTGTCAGAGATGATAAGTGTGTATCGGAGTGTGCATGTGTATTATTTTTCCCCGACTTTGCACTCATTTCAGTGTGTGTGTACTATATGATGAGATTAGATCTTTTTTTTCGCAGAGTAATGCGTGAGCTGTTCATTCTAAGCACAGACGAGTGTGACGGCAGCGCCGCTTTTGCTCTTAGTGACGGACTGTTGTGCTTGGGTTGTAGCAGAGACGGGCAGGGACTGTTATTTTTACTTAGGTTTTGAGAGCCACAGGCTCTACCCGAGTTATGCCAATGCATGCGGTTACTAAGCATCAGGGGCGGCCATGTTTGGCGAGTGGCTTTGGCTGTTTAAGGGGAGATGAGATTGAGAGAATTTGCCATAGGGCTGCACCAGCTGGACACAATACTAGATTGGTGTTTCTGAACCAAACCCAGTTCTGCTGACCACAGTTGTAATGTAAATCGAGTTTTTTATGTCTTACTATTAAAGAGTGTGGCTACGCAAGTACACAGCCACGCTCCCCTTTCATATAGAGGATTGCTGCTAAATATTCTGGTCTAAGTTGTGCTCGAGCAAAGGGTTTCCAGTTAAGCACTATTCCCAAGCAATCAGGGTTAAATGTGCTCGAGTCATTTCGTGAAATTCTCACATCGTGTGGATTTCTCACTAATACACGAGAAATAAAAATAGTTAAAGTCACCAAACACACACACCTGAGCAATTGGAGTTTATAAACCTGCTTTATTTCCAAAGACCTTGCTGAACTGTGAAAAGGGTAGCGTGGCGATATTAATATTAACCTCGCTGGTCGGCTTTTTTGGGCTACAATTATTTAACGCATCACAGAAATTCATTTGCGACTGTGATTTGGTTGACAGCAACAATAAAAAGGATCTGATTGGTTAGAGTACAGTCGACTGCAAGGTCAGTAAGACGAAGGCCAGTATCGCAATTACGAAAACGTTAAATATTTCGTGCAGCCCTTGTGCGCTTCGGCTCAACTCCCAGTTCTTGGAGTATTGGTGCTGACCCAAAAAGAAGAGCGCAGAGAACGGCCTTTAACTCCGGCGTAATGTAGATATGTCTGTTTCTGTCTTCGTCTCAGTTTCGTTCCTCAAAATCCTCGTATTTCTTCCAGTGTGGCTTCGGTGAAAAGGCCACTGTTTCTGTTGTGGCTTCTGACCATGTTCTTCCTACTGTTGACTCTGTCCTACTATACTGCATCTTGGTAGTGATGTGTGCACCAATATTTCTAATAATACTTGTATATAAAAGAATATACGTTCACATATACATATATATAGATAAATATATAATCTTTCTTTTAAAGAAAGCATACAAATTGAGTTATTGTCAGGGATTTCTAAGTATAAAACTGTGGCAACTTTCCAGGCCATTGGTGACTGGAATATTTCACAAAGCTTTCTGACCTTCTCAAACCAGGGCAATACAGCGTTCTTCATGTTTACCTCCTTTCTTGTCTCAAAAAGTGTGTTTTTCTTTCATGGGGAGTAACCGAGCTCTCCTACAGGGGGTGCTGTTGAGACACAGACAGCTCAGCTCGACAGCTGCGTAGGTGAGTGAGTGAGTGAGTGAGCAATAACACTGCAGTCTTTTTTCCCAGATCACAGTCTGTAAAGGACGTCCAGAGCATGAGGGGGGTTCATTTCAGACGCCGCCTGCTTTTTAAAAGAGATGAAACAGAAATCAATGATGGGCTTCCAGTTTTTAATAGAACAGGTTCTCGTTTCTTTCTGGACAAGTGCAGAATTATTAACGCCTTTGGAAATGTTAAAAAACACAAAGTGTACTTACGTAGCCTCATAGCTACAGAAAACGATGGATGAACTACTAGAAGCCCCTAAAAAAATTGGTTAATGGGACTTGTCGACTGCATTGATTTTGCCAAACTGAAATCATGACTGTGTTCGTTAAAACACACACACACACATTAAAGGAACATGATCCAGTGCTTCTTGTTGCTCTGACGTCTATCAGTGGCATGCTTACAGTGACTAGTCAGTCCCTCCATCAGAGCGCATTACCTCTCAACTCACAGCTACAGGTCCTTGGCTAAGCCTGGTTGTTTTCCGTAGCAGTTGGTCAGTCCTTTATGCACACGCTTGGGGGCACCCAGCATTTAAAACAGTCAAATAAATGGAGAAAAATATTTTGTGACTTAAAGGAACTGATGAGAAAGGTCTTGTCTTGAGAAGAACACAGAAAAAGACTCTTTAGCTCTTTAGAGATGGTTCCTCACGGGTTCTTTAGTGAAGGCAATGGTTCAGTATAGAACTGCAAACACTCAAAGGACTCTTTAATGCAAAAGTACTTCTTTGAATGGAAAACCTGTTTTAATGGTTCTGTACAGCACTGAAAAGGGTTACGTCAAAGAACCTTTTCTGGTACTAGAAAGAACCGTGTACTCACGCCTGCACTTCGTTCCTAGACCGATGCTTTGTGGCGAAGCTTAATAGACAGTGGATTAACACACAGCAGCTTCGTTTAACTGAGACGATGCAGAGAAAAGCGAAGGAAAGGCGAGTTGTGGCCGAACAGAGTGTAGAGCGATATTTCTAAGCACAGGACGAGTCTTCATTTGTTTTTCTTGCTGGAAGCTGTTTATTTCAGAGCAGAGTCTCCAATCAAACCTCAGCCACATCCTCTCTCCTCCAATATAAAATGATCAAAAAAGCTTCTTTT
Source organism: Lepidarchus adonis (assembly GCA_037576955.1). Lineage (NCBI taxonomy): Eukaryota > Metazoa > Chordata > Actinopteri > Characiformes > Lepidarchidae > Lepidarchus > Lepidarchus adonis. The sequence goes on from JBBIGC010000137.1 coordinate 1,176,911, forward strand.
GCTTACACAGGTCACTTCTGACCATAAATATCTGTCTGTGGCTATAACGATGTGCAAATTTGAAAGAGACATGATTTGTGCTTTTCGTGGAATATTCTGGGGATTTTTTTCTATTTTTTGAGGTTGTGATGATAATCATAACGCAGGCGATGAAGCTGTGTGTAATAAGAAAACTTCCATATACTTAATCATGCATATGTAGCACTCAGAGGTTTTCTTTCTACATCGTTTTAGCCAAAAAATACTAAAAGTACATGTCCTTTTTTAAAGAAAGAGAAGGACACTTTTTATCTGTGTGTTGGTGCATTTTTAATGTTTTTTTTGTACTGGGTCAGGTTTTGGTTCTATATAGCTGTTGTTTGGTTTGTTCATTTTAGGGCTGTGGTGAAGTGCAACACGTCCTTAATGTGTCCTGTAGAATAAAGTCAAATTGAAACCGAACGACCTGCTGTCGATCTGCTTTGTGAGTGAATGTTGCTGATGAATTCACAGTCAGGGCACATCTGGGGGAGTGGATGATGAGCAGCTTTCTTTCACTGCATTGAGGACACACACACACATCCTTCAGGACTGGGTAATATGGCTAAAAACAACACAAGTGTGCTAAACAGATGCACTGACCTTCATTATTTTGAGCCCAACTCTAGAAAATTAGGCCCACGATAAAAAATCTGACTGAAGAAACGCATACAGTTTCCACTGGTATCTACCAAACAGATGTGAACATCTTCAAAGTCAGTGAGTTTCCACAGTGCGAAGCCAATCCAGTGTTGGAGGAGCACACACATGATCGCTTGTGTCTGTTTTCTGCAGTTCTGGTTACAAACGGCGACGGATAAATTACAGTACAAACTAAAACTGAAAAACTAAAGTTCTGCATCCACTGTTCATCGGAGAAACGTGCAGTTCCTTCCCACCAGTCGGCAGCTGTACTGACGTTCACTCAAACAGGACAAACACAGCGTCTACAACACAAGTAGGAGAAAGTGTAAAAACAATTCTGTATAACAATTCTGTCTTCTCTTGTACAAAATCTGTACAAGAACCAGAAAAAAATCTGCATGTCCTGCATTATTAGCTATGCTGTTAGCCGCGTTAGCATTACGTGCTACATACGTGCCCCCACTGAGTATTATTTCACATAAAGGTTCTGGGCCGTTTGTTCGATGTTTCTACGTTATTTGCTGGCACTGTGCAGCTGTATTGCGCATTGCACCTTAGTGGAAGCTTCATTACACCATTAGACAGTCGGCCAAAAAAATGTGTGTCGTCTATTACTAGGTCATGATATTTTTTGAGCACAGCCCTATATATAATAAAACAAACCAGCGCTGCTATAGACAGTGCACACACCTTTTTTGGTAACTAAAATACCCTTCACATGCAATAATGTGCAGATTTCTGGAGCCGGCAGTGATTTATATCTACTCTGTTTAAATGTGAAAGTCTGTCAAAATCTCAAGAAAAGTGACTAAAGCCGTTGTGGAGAGCTGGTATCAGGCCTGGTTTGGTGATTTCCTGGTTCTCGTCACAGGTGAGTTGCCAGGTTATGGGAGTGTGTTTGAGGAGGGGAGGTGCACACCTCCAGGACTGCGGTGTGACCTCCTGCTTTAAATGTTTAGCACATTTGTTATGTTTGCTTTCGTATTCGTTAAACTCTCACTTTACACATGAATACACTCTTCCTTTTCTCACTGTCACACACCCTCGCACGCACACTAACACACACATGCTCATGCACGGCAACATAATGAGTGTGTTGGTTTCTCCATTGTGTGGGTTTCATTAGTATTCTGGGCGAGTGAGAGGCGGTTGCATAACGAAAAGATTTGCCTGTGAGAGAGCGCGGTTACATAATAGCCTGAGAGAGAAAGAGAGAGAGGGTCAACTGATAAAAGGGAGATGAAAAGAGAAGAGAAAGATAAAAGAGGCAAGAGCAAGGGAGAAAGGACACGAATGGAGGCGTTTAGGTAGGGATGGGGTTAAGAAAGGAGGTGGGGGCATGAGAGATGGAGAAAGAGGAGAGATGAAGGAATGAGGCATATGATGAACTGAGGACGGACGAGTCGATGAGAAGAACGGAAGAGTTATGATCGGTACGGAGGGCTGAGGGGTGGAATGGAGGGATGAGAAGAGAACCCCTGATGGATAAGGGGTTCAGAAGGGAGATGGAGGGAAGAGAAAGTGGAGGAGGAGGGATTGGGGTTGAGAAGAAAGATGGAGGGAATAGATTGAGAAGGTGGAGAAGAGAAACTAATGAATGAGGGGTTGAGGAGAGATGGAGGGATGAGAGATAAACTGACAGATGAAGGGCAGAGAAGAACGATGGAGGGATGAGAGGAGAAACTAAAGGAGGATGGGTTGAGGAGAGAGATGGAGGAATGAAAAGAGAAACTGATGGAGGAGGGGTTGAGAAGAACGATGGGATGAGAAGAGAAACTGAAGGAGGAGGGGTTGAGGAGAGAGATGGAGGAATGAAAAGGGAAACTGATGGATGATGGGTTGAGAAGAAAGATGGAGAGATGAGAAGAGAAACTGGAGGAGGGGTTGAGGAGAGAGATGAGAAGAGAAAAAGGAGGAGGGGTTGTGGAGAGAGATGGAGGAATGAATAGAGTAACTGATGAATGAGGGGTTGAGAAGAACGATGGAGGGAAGAGAAGAGAAAGTGGAGAAGGAGGGATTGGGGTTGAGAAGAAGAAAGATGGAGGGATGCGAAAAGAAGCTGATGGATGAGGGCTAGACTAAAAATGAGAAATGGAGGGATCAGACTGAGAAGGTGGAGGAATGAAAAGAAAACCTGATCCATGAGGGGTTGAGGAGAAAGATGGAGGGATGAGAAGAGAAGCTGATGGATGAGGGATGGGCTGGAGATGAGAGATGGAGGGATTGGGAATGAGCTGAAGAGGAGAAATGCTGGGAAGAAGGGTTGAACAAAGAGAGGGAAGGATGAAGGAGGGAGGAAGGGAGGGAAGAGGGGTTCAAACAGGGGGACTGAGCGGAGGGATGCGCTAAAACGTGAGCCGCATGTGCAGTGACTGAGACATGTGAGGAAGAGAGAAAAGGACGTTCGAGCAGAGAGGACGTTGTTAAACGAGTGTGTGAGAGCGAATGATTACACGGAGAGAAAGACGACAGGGGAGAAGAAACAAATGATCTGTAGTGCAGCAGGGTGTGGAGAGAGGGAGAGAGAGAATACTGAGTGGAGGAGCGATACAGTGAAAGATTTATGGCTACGGTACATTAGGAGGAGCAAGAGAGGGGGTGAAGGACAAACTCCACCATCCATGTCAGCACATAAAACACACACACACACACACACACACACACACTGTGAGGTAACTCATGCTCTCCTACCTGCACGTTTAGTCTGTCCTCCTGCCACACACTGCACTGCAGCAGCATAACTCACTTCAGGCTGTTCACACACTTCACAAGCGTAAAAGTGTGATTTACACACCAGGCCATCGTGAGCTGCAGCTAGAACGTCTGGGCTCTATGAACGAATGCAATATAGAACCCCCTCCAGTATTGATTTTTTTAGTCATTGCCTGTGGAACGGTCCCACTCCTGCATCCGTTTACTTCTTTAGTTTGGTCTAGATCTATGAAATATTCAATATTTGAGTATTTCTCAGTCATTTTAAGACTAAAAACATTAGCATCAATGCTAATGTTGCTAATAATAAATGCTAATTATATGCAGACATTAGTACATCCTATAGAATGTGGATTTCAAACATCTCACCCGCTACAGTGCCTACAGATGAAGGTATGCTCCGACATTTTTATTATTTAAATAAACAGATCAGTTACATGTATCAAAAAAAAGTTGAAAAAATGATATGTTCTGCCATTAATTAGAACTTATTAAAGATTTAAAGGGGTTTAAGTCTGGCAAAGGATTTAAACTATCTCAAATTTATTTGAATACTATTCTGTAAGGAAAATCACAGAAAACTGACATAAGTGTTTATTTGTCCAGGGCTGTACGCCCCAGCAAATTCAGCCTGAGATGCTACAAGAACCATGTACTTTCATCATGGGATTGGCTGACAAATATTAACTGTTAGTGTGATGGGGCATAATAATCCAATCAGAAACAGATTAGACCAATTTCACCTGAATGGTAGGTGTGTCACCACCAGGCCTTTAATTTAACTACAGGAGTACATCGTACATGACAACCGGAAGTCGTGGTTACATCGCTGCCACCCTCACCCTTAAAAAAAAAGTTTTTAATTGAAACTGAAAGTAGATGCCGTAAAACGCTCAGAAAAAGGCATAACAGAGCCTCAGGTGGGTGAATGTCTCCCTCTGGTGGACCGACAAAGCAATGGCAGTACACGCGTTGGCGCTTATTTTAGTTTTCACTTACATTTTGATCCCCGTAGTTGTTTTTCCACAGTAACCACGCAAATGTACTGTAGACCAAATGAAGTTTTTCTGAATAAGAACCCAATACAAACTGTGAAGTCTGGTGGTGGAAATGCTATAGTTAAAAATTGCTTTGGTGCCTTAGTGACTCACTTATTGAGCATCATATCAGTGCTTAAAAATGGCATTAACGTCATACCATGTATCAGTGTTGGACAGTTCGACAGCATAAGGATCCTAAGCACAATAATCAATTCACCAAGGAATGGCTCAAAAAGTTTTTTTTAACCTAGTTGAAATTTTTGCTGATGTTCGACAGCTGAACAGTGTTTAAAATATTACTTTAACATACAAAGCAGAGTTTGTGGCAACACCACAGGACACAGCATTTATTTATCGTGCTTTCTTTTGCTAGTCATTGCTTTTATTACAAATTTTAAAAAAGAAAAGAAAAACAAGGATTAGATACAGTAAGAAAATCCAGTAGGAAGAACCCCCACCCAAATGCAGGGAGACACACAGAAAAAGGTCATTTGCATTTCAGCCATGAAAGTTCAGTTCATCAGTTCACATGGAGGGAGGAGGTGGAGGTGGGGGTGGGGTGGAACAGGAGTCATAAAAAAAGGACACAAAAATAAAATCACCAAACTAATACATTATATCTTCTCGTTTATATCCATTTACGCATCAGTGATAAACTTTACATAAAAAATAAACTTTAATTTTATTCAACAAAAATATTTCAAAGTGCAAAAGAAGATACAGACGGTTCTATAAGCAAAAGACATCTGATACAAAACCCTCACATTTCTCCCAGTCTTGTTCAGGCATGGTCTTGGGTGGGTGTGCGGGTCTGTCATTTCAAATGGTTAAACAGACTGTAATCCAAGCTGAAACTTCCATGGTGTCGCTCTTTACGCCAGTTTTCTTAGGAAAAAAAAATCTAAGGTATTTTAGATGTCCTTTAAACCAAAAAGACAAAAACCTTAAGAGAACTCGACCCAACACACACACACACACGTGTAGGCTTACATGGGCCAGTCAGCATCACGCAAACCAGTCACCGCTAGTTAGCAGTAACTGTTAGCCAAATTAGCATAACAGCTAAGCACTTTTCATTCGAGCCAATGTAAAAGGTGAACAATACTATAACATTGTGCCAACTAATAACTGCCCGTCCACTGTCTGCAGACCACAGGAGTGATAAATGCTGGGGAAAATAAAAAACGTGCCATAACTTTTGCACAGACATGTTTATTTTCCCCCCGTTTTGCTAAATGCATCTCAATTCCAGTGATGAGTATGAAATTGACCCCCCTCCAGTTCACAAAGTACCACCAGCACCAGGAGGGAGAAGGTGCGCATGTGCTCCACTCAAATCATTTCAAACTGATGCGAATGCAAAATCATTGGCCTGCGTAACTCTGAAGAGACTACTGACTGCTAATTTTGCTACATAGCTAGCAGACACATGCTAACTGGCTAGCATCGCAGTGAGTAACGCAGTGGGAGCTTTCCTAGCCCAGAAAGCAAAATCAATTGTTAGGGTGTTGAATTTGTTTTAAAAAAAAAAAATGCAGAAAAACAAAAATATATTTAAAATGGACTATCCAATCAGCGGCTTGTTACTAACGTGATACCAATCGCTGTTCACATTTTCATAGTTTTTAGTGTTGATGGCACCTGGATTACACTCATCAAAACACTGTTCCTCACCCATCGTCTTCAAAGTGAAATATTCTGATTTAGCAGACCATGTTTCAGACGAAGGCTACACCCCAGACCATGATTGACAAGACACAGACCTTCACAGCACACTACAGCATTGAAAACATTCCTGATATTGTAGAAATGTAAAGTAACATGCACACAAACATCCTGTTTACACCTGCACACTGAATGCAGGTGTTCGATTGAACAACACGGGTCATGTGTATAAAACATGAGCGCAAGTGTAACTTTTGCTTTTCACAGCCAAAGGAATCCTTCGCCTCAGCCCAGCGGAGGAACACTCCTGCGTATTGTAACTGTCATTTTAAATGGTACAGGAGTTAATGTACATTAAAGTCTCATTCATCACGGAACGTAGCTGGTGTTCAAAGACTAAAGGTGTTAGCACTGGGAGTTTGTACAATAGCTTCACTACTGATTGAGCCCAATTCACAGGCCTCATTTGAACACCCCGGTAATCTCTCCTCCTGCTCCTGCTCGCACCCAGATTTTCACCCCAGTGTAAACAGGAGTCTGCAGTAGCCCTGTTTCTAACCAAGCAAGTTTATGGTGGAGAGATGCAGATGGACTGAAGAGATGCTGCACTTGGAGAAAAGGCGACAATCTTTCTAAAGATAAAAGTGCTTAAACAGCAGAGAAACGTGATCGCTGGCCGAGCGGTTCTGGTGGAAATAAAACACTAATTCCTCATCAGTAGACTATAGGAAGGTCAGAGAACTGGAATGGAAAATACCACTTTTTAAACTGAGACAGATTTACAAACATTTTCTTGGAAATTCCATTCCCATAACCAATGACTAAATATTTAGATGAAGATGATTCTAGTCTGATCACCGCATAAACCAGATTAAGTCGCGAGGTGACTAGAGGAATTTAGAGCCATTGACATCTACATTTGAAAAGTACCTTGGGCATTTTGACACTTTGCACGTAGCCGATTATAATAACCAGCATTCCAAACTGATGGAACAGGAAAGATTTACAGCCTTAATTAGTTACGGCTTAAAATGTTGCCAATTATTTTCCCTGCCATTTGGTTTAGATCAGACCTGGCACGGCTGGAGGTTTTCACTGAAAGAAGCAGAATGACCTTGAAAAATGGAAACCCAGGTAGGACTGGGGACCCCTGGTCATTTTTTCCAGTTCCTTTTAAATAATCCACTTCACGTGCCTGATGGAGATGCTTCTTTAGAAGGTTTTCACAGGAGGCCACTGCACCAAACATCTGAACACAATGTTCAGCTCAAACGTTGACTTTATTGCAGGAGCGGATGGTGTCTGATAAAACACATACAGCCACCTGGGAGCAAGAAGGAAAAAAATAAAATAGTGACCAGACAAGAGCCCAGCTTTAGCTTGAATCCGATGGCTTTACCATCCAGCTCCTAACTAGAAGACTTCAGCTCAACCAACACGTCCAAGATCTGCTGGCTCAAGTTTTTTGTATTATTAGGATTGCTTTATTGTTTAAACATATTCAGGCTGCGCAAAAGTTCGGACAGCTCTCGGGCTCAGCAGACGACTGGTCAGTAACTCCCTCTTAATCCAACCAACTGTCAACATTCAAATCCTGAAGGACGCTTAGAAGAACCACAATTACCCGTCTTCAGTTTCCACAGCTTCTTTACAAGGTACAATACACATTCAATACTTTGTTAAACACTTTTATTTTTGTTTCAACTTGCATATATATATATATTCATTTATAGTTATTTCTGAAAAAATAACCTCAGCACATAAGAAACTAAATAAAGAATATCTTAACATAAGAAATATATACATGTAGATCATTTACAAATACCATAGAGAACTCTTGAGAAGGGGGGGGTTGGGAGGGGGATTAGAAAAGTGGTAAATAAATTAGGAACAAATGTAAAAATACAGCCAGTTTCATTAAGAGCGGAGAAACTGGGACCCTTCCCACCCAAAACAAAACGCAATCGCATCACTAAACCAAAGGAACTCTACTTTCACAATGCAATGTTAATGGGTCCGAACATTTTTGGGGGGGTGGGTGATTTGGTTATAGGGACACATTCAATTTAGGGTGCGGATTTTATTCCAACGTCATACCACTAGAGAAGTCAATAGAAATCTCCATCCTCCAAGAGCTTAGTTACTGCAGGTAATGTGGGCCTATAAGAGATCAAAAAGGTCAGTGGGATTTAATGTCAGAACCAAGAGAAACCGGTAAAGTGCACAAAAACAAAATACCAAACGAAAGGGGGTGGGGTGTCCATAATGGAATTAATGGTGTGTTGCCAGATACCAAAACGTATGAAAAAAATAACTGATCTAGAATGCTTGGCCCTGGACCAGGACTAGAACATGGCCGCCCTATTCTAACGTTCTAGACGAGCGCTCACTCAGTGAGAAATCACATTCATGGTCCCGACTGTGAGCCTGTGATGTTTAACCTTGGGGCGAAGCTACAGCCGACTAGCAGCTGCAAACGGAACTAAATATTCTGTAGAGAAGAGCAGAACGACGCCAAGCTCAGCCGAGATAAGTGTCACGTTTTGCAGCACCCACTTGAGCTACTGCCAGTTCAATAATGGCAAGGTTATAGCTGCCCATATTCTCCCTCACACACACACACACCGTCCTCACACACTCCTTTGTAGTCCCTCCTTCTCCTCCCCAAAGTCACGTTAAGCCATTTATCACAAACCCTTCTGCTATACTGCATTCCATCCACCTCAGCACCGCCCTTTCACCTTCACGCACTGCTGACCAACACTGTGTGTGTGTGGACACTAGAAACTGAACGATTAGTCTGATTAACAGTCAACATCACCGTCTCTCCTGCTTAAAACCACTTATGGCTTCAGAGTATGAAAACAGTCTTTCTGAACTGCTCACAGTCTTTAAAGCATTACCACCATGACACGTCTACAAGAATTCCCATTAAAAAATAAAAAACCCAAACACTATACACGTGCACACAAGACTTCTACCTAAAAATGCTGTACGGGACATTGTAGTGTGTGTGCACACGTTTACAGCCCTGACAAAACACAAAAGCCACAAGGACTGTAGAGGCGGAGTAGATGTAAGACACTTGTGTTGGCACTAAAAAAAAAAAAAAAATTAAACCCCACAAACCCTTCGACTGCGGCAAGTGAGGCACAGCTAGACCCTGTGAGCAAGGTCCTGTCCTCAGAAACATTTCTTTGCGTGTGACACCCTAGACCAGGGGTGGGCAACTGTAGCCCTGGTGGGCTAGTGTCCAGCATAGTTTGGTAGAACGCCACCTCAAAGGCTGGCAATCAATAGGGGAATTAAGCCAGGCTGGACACCAGCCCTCCAGGACCAGAGTGGCCCAACCTCTGCCCTAGAATGCACGGCATCAACGGGCTACGCTACAGCCAAAAGAACTATACCCAAGAGAACCATGACTTCACAACTGACCAAAATGGCTTTTACCTCCCCCTCAAGGTGACATTCAATGACATGTGCTGTAGGAGGCTGGTGACTCTCCAGACAGACCAAGGGGAAAGGAGAACCTGTACAAAACAGGGGGACAATCACTAGTAATTGTGGTTTAGTAGTCAGAACACTTGGTATTAGTAACAACTGGTGAAAAATAAAGTTCTCCAAACAGAAGTCTCAAGTGTTGGCGTCAACAACTCAGTTGGCCAACACTACAGGCTGGAAAGCTTGGCTGGAATACTGCAGGTTGTATCCCCCCAGGCCGTCCACAAACGGGGGCTTCTCCATGAAGGAAATCCCGTTGCTGCTGCTGAGAACACCCACAGCTTGACCTGGTGGTGGGCTGGAAAATGGGTCAAAGGAGGCATGGGGATGAGCAGGATGTGGTGGAGCCTGGAAGGGGCCAGTATGGGTCAAGGGTGGCGCTTCAGTGTCAAAGTAGAGAGGCCCCTGAGCGGCAGGGTAGACAAATTCTTTGGCATTTGGGGAAAGCTGGCTGGAAACCTGGCCAGACACCTGGCCAGCCAAGGAGTGCATGGAGAGAGAAATGGGCTTGTGCTTCACCAGCCCTGGAGGAGAGATGGTGGTGGGAGAATGGCACAGCATTCTTTGCTGAGGAGTGCCAACCACGCCGTTGGTTCCACCCACCACTCCGGAGCCCCCACACTTCTTCATTTTGGTGGAGCCAAACTTGGTGGCAGCAAAGCTGGCTGTAGTGAAGGTGATCTGCTGGGGAGCTGGGCGGGTGCTGGGCTGGCCAGCTGGATGAGGGTATGGCAGCCCTGCGCTTGGAGGCGAAGGTGAGGAAGGATTGGAGTGTGCACTAGGATTGGTTGGAGTACTTGGGCCCGTGTAGCTGAAAAGACCCTGGCACACTGGAGTGGGTGAATTCGAGAGAGAAGGCAGCATGACTGGAGACACCTGACCACCAATGGGCACAAACACCTGAGCATCAGGATTGAAGCCTAAACTCTTCCCCTCGTCCAAATCCACGTCTCCCTTAACGTGTGCACCAACGCCCTCTGATGTTTCACCCTCGACCCCTAAACCTGGAGGATCTTCCATGTAGAGCACCTTCACTGCCCCCTTCTCTCCAATCTGATAGGACACTTCATAAGGATCAATCCATATACTGAGCTCTGGAGGAACGTTGGCACGGACTTCCTCTGTGTCCAACCCGCTTCTCCTGGCTGCCAGATCCACTACAGGGTCCCTTGGAGCTCCAAGGTGCAGGCAGCGGAAAGCTGAACCACGCAGAGGTGCCTCAGGGTACCAGTGCCCTTCAAAGCGTGACACTAGGATACGCTCCAGCTCCTCCCCAAAGAGGTCTGCCCTTCGTCGTGGGAGCTTGTTGTACAAGTACGACACTATAAAGTTTAGTGCAACCTTTACCTCCAGATGCATGGCTGAAGCCCGGACCAGAGGGTGCAGATTAATGTCCTGGTTTAAGCCTAGGAGAAACGCCACATGTCTCGTAGAAGTTGGTGAGGGGTGAAATAAACCGTCCTTGGAGTGGGAAAACTGGACACAATCCACAGGACGCTTCCTCACACTGCTCCGGCCAGCACTTAGAGGATGGGTGACCCTCTGTAATCCCTCTGGAAATAAATGTGAGAAAACAAATTAACTTTCAAAAGGTCAAATCACTGGCTTTACAGAGAGAGGAGCGTGACTTCGCAGATGCTATGGCTGAGGTAGCAATCCATGCTTATCTCAAATCCCTCATCTGGCCCTGGCAGCCGCTAAAGCACTCCGGATTATGCTGGCAAAAGGGGGAAGTTCAGCTTCGAACAACATTGACAGCACAACAGAAAGAATACACAGTCGCTAATAAAATATATCTTTGAACAGTGTTAACGCTGCACCGCAGTCCTGACAGATCACCTGATGGAGCTCAATAAAGGAGACAGTTCCCACCAAGCAGAACAGACAGAAGAGTACAGTAGTAAAGTAACGAATAGAAATTCTGAGGCAACATTGCCAAGGTGTTTGACCTAGTATCCCAAATTACTCACTAGTTTAATATTTAGATTAAAATAGTTTAAGATTAGTCATTACTTTGCGATACAAATTCACAGTTAACATAACTCTGCCAGAAAATAAATTTTTCTTTACTCTTGCTTGCTGAAAATGAACTCTACTTCAAAAATAATTAAATAAAATAAAAGCAGCAGTATAGGTAATTTATAGGACAGGACTTCAATAAGAGTAATGGACATTTTTATATAGCAGTGTGAGGATAGCATTTAAATATAGTATATTATATAACAGTGTGAGGATATTATTTAAATATAGTATATTATGCATGTTTCCCACAAATGTATCCCAAATTCAGGGATTATTAAAATGGCCGTCCAAAACATTGACACCGATTCCCATAATGCACTGCGCGCTGACGTCAGAACGCACGTATCCGCCTCCTCGGTTTTACCAAAACAGATGCGCGAGCTCTAGATAAGGGCTTAAAACTCGTTTATTAAACGACGCGATCTCCATTGGTTGGCGGCGTTAACGTGAGCGTTTACGAAGCGACCAGCGTTATCGAGGGCCACTTTTTGACACGTTAACAAAGCAGAAATAATAGGCTGGCGAGATGCTCGACTTTGCTAACTGGCTAATGCTAATTCGACATGTTGGCACAGCGCCTAATTAACCAGTGTTCATGGCTTTAATTTTGGACTGAATTCAACAAGTGGACCGATAGTTATTATTCGTGCAAACGTTTAAACAATCAAACAATTGGACAATTTGAAAAGTGTCGAACTTAAGCAATTTGTCTTGCTAACAACAACAACAACCTGTCTGCTTTTCGTCAAGCACGCGCTGCTAATGCTGCAATTAACGGACGAGCTTGTAATAAATGTGGGTTTGTGGTAGTACTGCACAGCTGGTATTGTACGACATGAATTAGACGAGAAGTTCATTGAAAACGTTCAGTTGATTCATTCAATGTCACTCAATGTCACACAGTGCTTTGTCAACGAGGATACGGATTTGTTGTGGTTTTTAACTTGACCTGTAACGTCAAACACGATTCCTCAACAGCAACAAACTTCACACTTCAGTGACGTGGTCGACAGCTCGTCCCCTTAATCTCAGGCTTAAAGGCTTTGATCCCAGTGCACTAAACCTATTCCACCCCTTTCCCCTGATCTACAGTCAGACACACCGTGGGGGCTGCTCCACTGTTTATAATTGCATTGTTTGGACAGGACAGTGCAAGACAAAGGTTGATGTACCACAAGTAGTAACCATTTAAAAATGGAGCCACAACAAACGGTCGGCTCCAAATCTCCTCCTGTTCCTCCCTTATGCCTCAGCAGCTGGCATGGGTGTTCTTACCAGGGTAAATATGGTGAACAGGGACTAGAATAAAATGTTTAATCAGCCTGAAAACAAGTTGGCAACACTTTTACAACTTCCCCACACCACTTAGTCGACTATGGGGTCACGACAATCTCCTCTTATAAGACCAAAATATAATTATTCACGTTTTGTGCACTTGGATGAAGTAAAAACAGCAGGTGAAAAACGAGTGCACAGCAAGAGACGCGGATTAGTTCCTGGAGTAAGTGGAGGGGCACTAACCGAACTACACGCCAACCAAGCTCAAAAATGGACGACAGCTCGAGCTCTTCACTCATTCAATATTAAACTCGGCGATAAGAGCACACAGGCGACTGATGTGTCGTTTATTTAAGACGAATACGAGAATTACATCGAGCTAACGGCACAGGCGCAATATTTCGAGAAATGACATAACACGAAGCCCGAGAATACTTACAGCAAGCGTTTGTTTTCCCACCGATAAAACTCCTGTGAATGAAGTGCGAGTTGGACAGCTTTTCTCTCGGTGGGGAAATTGATGTTTTAACATGCGAATGTGAGTGGAACTGCAACAAAATGAATGTACACTGACGCTGCGGCCACTACTTATTCCCTGCACTCTGTGAAGCAGCCTCAGGAAACTTTACTGTTTGACAACCGAGCGCATTTATATGGTAAACCTTTGGTCACACCCCCCCATGACGCGAAACTAGCTGGAACTACTTTCCACACATATTAATTAACGCGAGGATTTGACGTCAAGTTGGGGCGCGCGCATGCACGCATATATACAGCAAAAAACACCAAAAATTATATATACACTTCATTTGTATTAAATATATGTGCTATTAATAGATTTGATTTGTAATATAAAATCTATAATATAAAATAGTTAAAATATTTTTTAATAAATGCGTTCGTGCATTACCGTATGTAGTATAAAATAAGACCACACTACAGTTTGGCTCAGTATTTTTATTAATCTTCTGGCTATGAATTTTCCTTGTACTTTTTTCCCTTCATTTTATTAATCTTATTTTCACTTCAGATAAATGAATGGCTGACAGTGATCCTCATGCCTACTCTGCCAATGATACGCTCACTATTTTATTTGGCGGATGCATATTTCTGTGTGAAAGGCTGTGCTGTACAATGCTAAAAATATAAGAAGTGATAGCAACAGAAGTGTTATTGGCTGAGAAGGGGGCGGAACCAATGTCAATTGGACTGCCGGGGTGTCCAGTCAGCACGGCGCAAACTGGCCACGGCGAAGAACTGAATTGTGGGAAATGTAGTACGGGGAGGGGGAGCCGTATCCGTAAACAGAACATCTGATAAGCATGTGATCCTAACACTACTCCGTAATTTGCGAGTTTATTTCTAATGTTAAAAGATCCATTTGAGAGAAAAATTCTGGTATATCAGCCAAACTAAACTAAACATTGCAATTCAGTCTTGAAAAAATATTTGTAAAATATTGAATTCTGTCCTTCACTGTAAAAGTTCTGCGAGTAAATTCAAAGCATGGTCATTATGACTTTCCTTCTTATTCAGCACAGATTCTAGAGAGTTATTCCCGGAGAACATCTCTCACATGCTCAGAGAAATGGCTTCTTAAAATAGTAGGGGATATTGAGCTTTCTAGGTATAGGCTTCCTTTTTTTGGAATTCCTTTCCATCTCATTAAAATTACAAGAGCAGAGAGCAATGCTTTATTCAGTGGATTTCTGTGGTTATTTCAAATTATTTTCAGCCAGTTTCTGTACCTTTCATACTCACAATTTTATCTTGCACAGTAAGCAGGTTAATTATGTTCTTGTTATGTATATATTTGAAAAGAAACATGATCACTTTGGGTCAGGATATATCACAGATGATCCAGTGTTGCTCCCTGTGGATTTGACCCATAAGCTACGAGACTAAATGAACCTTAATTCGCTTTAATGCGTTCACACTGCATGTGTTCCCGGCATGAATGATTTCACTTCTACAAAGTTTGTTTTTCTTTCTGCATAGAACCTCAGTGAACATCATGAGGAATGTTCAATTGTGTTTTACTGAGAAACTGCTGGTGGACAATTCATGGAAATGCCATATCGTGAGTTACACTCTCTTACATCTCAAAACATCTAAGTTTATACTGTATTACGGCTGTACAATATGTCTCCTAATAATTGTAACGATATCAATAACCAATCACAGTGTTGCTGACAGGGGAACCACTCCCAGCTCCAGGTGAGGGTTAGTGGGTGTTATTGTAACCCCTAAAAACCTGTCTTTAATGATACAAAACCTGGACAATATTCTACACTTTCCTTGTGTTTTTTTAATTTTATTTTTTAAAAATATTTTTTATTATTAGGTTTTTTCATACACAACCATTTTCCAAACTCTCTATAGGAGAATCCGACTTCCACAAACTTTTACTTGTACGTTGTAAGTTTTCACTCTTAAATAAAACCTTTGAAAATTAGTTAAATTTTAAAATTAAATTATAAATTAATTAGAAAATGAGTAAGCTCTCCTTGAAGAACATTGACACTCACAACATCACACTCCTTACAACTTCAGCATGAGTGGGCGGGGCTAAACTGCTGCAGGCTTAAATAAAGGGGATAAATGTGTAAACGTGATATAACAAAAGCTATAATCCTCCCTGCTTTCTTGACTAGAACTTCTGAACAGCTGCTGATTTTTGACATTTAATTATGTGTTCTAGTAATGTTTTTTTTTTTTAATTAATTAATTTTTTTTTTTTTTTTTTTTACAATATATGATAATCATTATTTAGAGTTAGTTAGGATAGCATTGGTAGTTGGGTTATCAATGGTTTTACTCCATATCACAAAAATCTGTTGGGTACTAGAAGTCGCTGATTTAACAAGAATTGACAGTAGAAGTTGTAAAAAGCTGCAGAAAGTAACTGTATTCTCGTTATACCGGGCAAGAGGCTCCAACCTGGCAGCTAAAAGGAACAGATTAGCACATTTTCTTGTTTAGGTCTTATAAGTCTTTCAGTAAATGAGTATAGTGAGCAAATACATTTCTTTTGTATTGTTAATAAGCAGTGAACGGAAGCGGGAGGTACATACATATTTAATTTATCGTTGGTTTTTACATATCTGACAGGATGTTGAGGATCACAGAGGTTATAAAAGCGACGCAGTGACGTCACCGCCCAGCGACATCTTTGTCAGCGAAGGGAATGGCGTCTTACTGTATGACAGTCAGTAGATTAAGGGTGAGTTAACGTCTTAAAGCCTAATTTAAGTATTTATTCGACTGCATAGGCGTAAACGAGGGGAATGAAACATTAGTTTAGACTTTAGTTTAATAGTACCTGCCGACTTTAATGGTTTTTGTGGTGTGTAAACGGGTTTTTTTCATGCTCGGCGTATGAAACTGCGGTGTTCGGGTCACAGTGACCCACAGCACTGTTCCTCAGTCCTGCACATTTACTGCTGTACCTGCTCTAATATCTCTCATTTTAAAACAGACGAACAGTGTCGAAACAAAAACGGTTAAGACTTAATACGTAAATCAAATCTATTTCTTGGTTGTGGCTCTAGCCAGTCCATCTATATTTGGAAAATGTTAGTTGTACACATACACACACCCACACACCCACAC
>JBBIGC010000137.1:1200936-1216210 GCA_037576955.1 Lepidarchus adonis
AGATCCGATCTGTGTCACATATGAGCAAAAAATCGGAATTGGGTCACATTTAACTGGCAGTGTAAACGAGGCCTATGTTGTAGTAAGTGACTGAGATCAAGTGACATTGTTTTTGTATTTTATTCACTGACTACCTGCAAGATGTTTGTATTATATATATATATATATATATATATATGTGTGTGTGTGTATGTGTAATTAAGTTTAATGGCAAACATTGAACATTTTTCTCCTAGTATGACTCAGTGATTCTATATTATAAGTTTTATGTTATTGAATTTTCCCCTTTTTCTCATCAGTACATTCAGAAGAGGCACTCTTTCTCTTGGCCACATGTTATTACCGATCGGGTAAAGCCTACAAGGCGTACCACCTCCTCAAAGGGCACAGCTGCACCACACCACAGTGCAAATACCTCCTTGCGAAATGCTGCGTGGAACTCAGCAAGTAAGAACTCTTTCATCCCCATTTTACAATGTATTCCCTGAAATATTTTTAAAACAAAACTAAGGCTAAAGACATATATTAGCTAATAACAAACTTATGAACGTATGTTCTAATTCTATGATATTTAATTTTATATATATATACAGATAGTAATAGGTTTTTTCGGGAAACTTTAAAGATTTCTGTGTTAGTTTTATGATCTTGTTGCTGTATCTTCAACAAAGAAAGGAGGACGAAAAAATTGCTAACCAAGCAACTATATTTAATCCAGTTTTCTCCTGGGTCATTTCTCAACGACTTTGTGTGAAAGGCAGCTTCTCAAAAAACAAGCTAAACACATACTTTACCGTAAAAGGTTTTTTTCCCTCAAGCTGCATTTTGTGATCTGTTGAATTCTATTTGACAAGTGCCTTTTAGAATAGAATAGAAAAGAAGCTTTTATTGTCATTGTACAGAAGTACAATCATGAAATTGTAGAAACGCACAATTTGGCAATTATAATTCTGACTTGTGGGTGATTGGCAAAGTTGTAAACATTTCTACATACAATTTGAATAAAGTCATATGTTGTTTATGTATTACTCTTCATTGGTTTTCATAGATGAACACTAAGGTTATGTTGGGTTAAGTTAAATTCTGAATTAATTTGGTGGTTGTTGTAGAGGGCATTCTTATTTAGAGCAGCAATCATGGTAATTGCTTGAGACTGTGTTTGTTTTACATTATCAGTATGTAGACAAGTCATGCAGTACATCAGTATTTTAACATGTATGTTGTGTATATATATTTTTTACTGTCACATTGTCCCTCTTTGTGGCATAATAATAATAACAGCTATGTTAAGTGATTGATTAATGCAAGGTAGAGCTTTAGTTTTTGTGAAATTTGAAAGTGCAGTTGGGCTGTAATTTAAGTTTTATCCTGTTTTATCCAATATTGACAAGGCAGAGCACTTTTATTAATATTGTGCCATTAACCAAAGCAGTAATGTGACCATGACGAGAATAAAATAAAGGCCTAAACAGTTACATATTGTGATTTCATGATTGGAAAGAATTGTTGTTTTAGTTTGTATTTCAATGTTATCCATTCAGCTCTTGTCTTTAGTATGACTGCATGAATAAATGTCATACATGTTTGTATGTTACCTTTGTTTAAATTTAGTCTGATTCTGTCTGTCAGTTAGCTGAGGCTGTTCTATGAATGCTGTTGATTAATTAGGTGAAAGCAAGTTTGTTTTATATGCTTTACCGGCAAATACCCTTTAGCAAGCATCAAAAACCTTAGTCCTCAGTAGGGCTTCATTTAGCTCTGGTCTGGTCAGTAATTATAATGTAAGTTTTTGCAATTTCAATATGACATGGTCGATAAATTGTCAAAAATAATTCATTTTGTCCGTTTTTTGACAGGCAACATGACAAGGCAATGATAATGAAAATAGTGCTGCTGCAAACCAATAGTGTAGCTTGGAATAGCACTACAACCACCATGTTAGATTGATGTGTTGAACAATTAGGAGCCAGGTGCAGCAGCACTCGAGCTAAAGTTTGGGCTGTTTTAGCCGGTAATGCTAATTCAGCAACACACAGTTAATCAGGAATGGCAGTGATGTTAACAAAAATAACATGTCAATTAACATGGCCAGAAGTTACAAAAACACAGACATGGTTAAAGTGTGGAGATATTTTTGCTGTTTACAGTCCGAAGCGTGCACAGCACACTGTCTAAAACATGTTCTCACAGACATGTAATAAGACTAATCTTTTATTGAAGAACTGTAAAAAATCGCCTTGGTTATAAACATTTCTCTCAGACTGTGCTTCACCAGCTTATACCATCAAAAATAAACCTCACTGCTAGGGATGCACTGAAATTCAGAGTCAGAAATGGTTGGAATCCTGACAATTCAAAAATGCATAATATAAAATAAAATTCTAAATAAAATGTTTTACTTGGTCCCACTCATGAATAGTCTACAGGCCCTACAGTATATTTCACTGCTGAAAGATTTGAAAATTAAATTAAATATCTTCTCTCATAAAACACAGAATACACTCCAGTGCACTTTAACATTCTTTATAGGAGCAGTGTTTTTATGCCTTGTTCAAATTTTGGATAAATGAAAGTGCTCTAAGCAGCCTAGGCATTTTGTAGCGAAACTTGTTTGACCTTAATGTTTAATCAGATTTTTTTTTCTTTTATATTTTTTATTCATGTATTTTTTAAGCATAAGGATGCAAAGGTTAAGCTCCAGTCATGATTTAATCATATTATAGAATTATTCTTACTTTATTGCAGCTGAACTGTTAAAAATTATTCTAACTTTATTGCAGCTGAACTGTTAAAAATCATGATACAGCAATGTAGGCAGAGAAGACCTTGCTGCTGCTGGAGGGTTCACCCTCTCATTGCACAAGGTGTGAAGAACCATGGGATATATATATATATAATATATATATATATATTAAATAATGTAAATGCCTTTTTTTTGATGGGGGGGGCATCCTAATGTACTGCCACCTAAATGCTCTGTGCCCACCTGATGACACAACCCTTAGAAAAATGAATTGAGAATGCCAATCAGCAGTGTTTAAACTTTAATTAAGAAGTGGAAAATGAGGGGTTCTGTTAAAACCAAACCATGGTCTGGTAGACCAACAATAATTTCAACCACAACTGCCAGGAAAATTGTTTTGGATGCAAAGAAAACCCCACAAATAAGTTTTTGGTTACTGTGAAATTAATCTCTGAAAAAATGTGGTTTGGTTGTTTCAAGATGTGCAATAAGGAGGCACCTGGAGAAAGATGGGCTGCATGGTTGAGTTGCCAGGAGAAAACCTGGCTAGGCCACTCCAGAACCTTGAAATGCTTTTTACATAGCCACTCCTTCATTGCCTGGGCGGTGTGTATGAGATCGTTGTCATGCTGGAAAATCCAGATATGTTTCATCTTCAATGCTCTCACTGATGGAAGGAGGTTTTTGCCCAAAATCTCTGATACATGGCTCCATTCATCCTTTCCTTAATACGGATCAGTCGTCCTGTCCCTTTTGCAGAAAAGCAGCCCCAACAAACAATGTTTCCACCCCCATGCTTCACAGTGGGTCCGGTGTTCTTGAGATGCAACTCGGCATTCTTCCCCCTTTAAACACAGAGTGCCGTTTATACCAAAGAGTTCCATTTTGCTCTCATCTGACCACATGACATTCTTCCAGTCTAGATCATCCAGATGGTCTCTGGCAAACTTTTAGACGGGCCTGGGCATGTGCTGCTTAAGCAGGTTTTTATCCATGACAATTTAGTGCGTTAGTACTTGTAACTTTGTTACTGTGGCCCCAGCTATCTTCAGGTCATTGACCAGTTCCCCTGTGTAGTTCTGGGCTGTTTCCTCACCATTCTCAAGACCATTTATACCCATGAGGTCAGATCTTGCATGGAGCCCCAGGTGGAGGGAGATTGTCATTGATCTTGTATTTATTCCATTTTCTAATAATTGCTCCAACAGTTGATTTCTTATCTCCAAGTTGCTGCCTATTGTAAGTTGGCCCATCTCAGTCTTGTGCAGGTGAACAATCTTGTCCCAGATGTCGTTAGACAGCTCTCTGGTCTTGGCCATGGTGAAGGTTGGAGTCAGACTGTTTGAACGGGTTATCTGTATAAAAGACACCTGTCCACACCTTCAAAGGGGTGCATTAATACAGGTAACGAGTGGAGGTTAGAAGAGCTTCTTAAAGAAGTAGCAGGTCTGTGAGGGGCATAATTCTTGCCTGTTTGTAGGAGCTTAATACTTCTTTTCTGCACCATTATACAAACACATTCTTTAAAAATCATACAAGGGGATTTAAATGCTACATATTATACATACATTTTAAATGCTGGATTTTTTTTTTTTACTATCACAGTTGAAGTGAACCTATGATGAACATTACAGATCTCTCGCTGTCTTGTGAATTTGTGGCCAAATACTTTTTTGCTCCACTGTATCTGACAGGTTGTGAAGTACACCTTCTGACAAAAAATAAATGATCTACATCAAAATGAACCTCATGATCCTTTCACATCTCACTTAGGAGAGAAAAGAAACAATTAGTGATTTGATTTGCATCGTGAAGGTGATTATTTGTCATTGTGAACACACCACAGCAGACCGTGCACCACAATGAAATGTGTCCTCTGCATTTAACCCAACGTGCGTGCACATGTGGAGCAGCGGGCAGCAGTCACAGCTGTGCCCAGGGAGTGCCCAGGCTGGGACTTGAACCCGCGACCTTCTTATCTTAGGGGCAAAGTCCTAACCACTAGGCCACCACTGCCCCATGTATATACATATCGACTGATATGTATAATTTATATATATATATATATGTTTTAATATGCCCAGCTCTAGAGAGCGTAGATGTTTTCTGTACAGTTAGGAATACAGATAAAACTACCAACAGTGCATTTGTCTGTCATATTGAACTGCTCCAGAAAAGAGTGGTTAATAAAAACTATACTGTACTGACACAGAGTGTAAATCTTTTACATTTTAAACCATTTAGGGCTGCAACTAATGCCTGTTTCAACATAACGTGATGTGTGTTAATGGCAAACATTTTGATTGCTGCTAGTTTTTCTGGTTCTCACACTGTTTCTTCTCTCAGTTCATTCATGAGTACTTTTAGTATTTGCTTTGTTTTGTTTTTTTTACACTCAATTTTAATATTAATATTTAATATGCAGGTACTCTAAATGAATCTGGTCAAACAGTTTTCTCTGAATTGTACAACCTGCTGTTTGCGTGCGTGCTTGTGTGTTTTCTTTTTTCTCTCCATTAAGTGAAGAAGCCAGTTCTGTGATGCAGCATGCATATGCAATATTCATGCAACTAATCAATGAAATTCAGCAGTAAAATTCATTACTGCCTATTTTTTATCAAGTTTCATCAAATCACTCTTGCACCATTTTGAATTAATTGAGCATGAAATAAATAATAGTAGTTTGCTGAGCAACACAGTTTATACATGTTTTTTTATTATCTTTGACATCACAGTTTGGCATTGGATTTGACTCGCATAGACACTACATACTTACATGTTTTAGAACTTTTGTACTTGTTTATACTTGAGTAATGAACATGTTTGTCCTCTGATCAGGTTGGCAGAGGGGGAGCAGATCCTCACAGGGGGTGTCCTGAACAAACAGAAGAGCCAGGATGATATTGTCACAGAGTTTGGTGACTCCTCCTGTTTCACACTGGCACTTCTTGGGCAAATCTACTGGTAAGTCAGTGTTGCTTTCCTGAAATGGAGGGCTGCTTATGGACTTTTGTTTTTAAACAATTGTAATTTAATGTCTCTCCATCTTTATAGCAAAACTGATCGCTTAGCAAAAGGAGCGGAGTGTTATCAAAGGAGCCTTAGTGAAAATCCTTTCCTCTGGTCTCCATTCGAGTCCCTCTGTCAGATTGGTAAGTTTAGTATTTAATTTAATTTTTGAACTTTTAATTTAAACAGATCAAATGTTTTTGGCTGCTTTACCACACATGCTCCTCAGCTAATTGGCATCTTAATTATCCAAATGTGAATCATATGCATTGGAACTTCACACATTTTAACAACTGTACAGTGCTGCTTAACCCCGTTTGCTTCAGCTGACAGATCTTGAATACATTTTTAAAACTTTTTGTCACATTTGTCACACTTGTGTGTTTCAGATAATGAAACAAATTAATATTAGACAAACATTATCTGAGTAAATACAAATTCATTTCTACTGCCCCCAATTTTTTCTTGATTCATCACTTGGTAAAGATTACATCCATGGGAGAGTTCCAAGGTGAAAACTACTGCTGACCCAAAAGAACATGAAGACACTCTCATTTGCCAAAAAAAACATCTTGTTGATCTCCCAACTGTTTTGGGACAATGTTCTGTGGAAATATTCAAATCTGAAACATTTAAGTGTGACTAATAAAATAACAAAACATTAAGAAATCAGAATTAAATTTACATTTTTATAGCTTTTTAATTTGAACTATATTTGTGTTCGTGTGTATTTTTGTGTGTATGTGCACAGGTGAACGTCCAGATCCAGAACAGATTTTCAAGCTGACTTCACTGCAGAGCTTCAATGGGGGCAGTGGAGGAGGTGCCCCTACTTTCCCGATTAGCCCCGCCCACACTCCTAGCCACAACATGTCTCATCGGCAGGTCGACTCTGTCCTAATGGAGACGCCCCAGGACACACTGGTATGCAATCACTCTAATGTAGTACACGCAGCATTATGTGCACATTACTAACATGATTACAGTACCTAGCTCTGATGCCACTCATAGTACTAGTCATGGGGCATTGTGTCGAGTACCAGTTACTTTAAAATGCTACAGCAAAGTTGCTGCATCTTTAAAATTGACAAAATGTGACCCTCTGAATTCATAGTTTTACAAGTTATGCTCTTTTAAATGCTACATATTATACAGCTTTAAGTTTTAATTTGGCTTTTGGTTGAATTGTCTTATATGTGCAGTCACAGATACCAAGCCTGCCTGGTTAGTGGTGGTGCTTTTTGTGATCGCAGTTTAAAGCCATTTTAAAGCCGTAGCACCACTGATGGGTCAATTTATGATTCTTGATTCTCTAGCTAGAAAAGTGGCTATAATATGTACTGTCCAGTCTTCATACATTATTGTTTGCTGGATCAGTACATGGGTCATTTGGGATGAGATTTACTGTTTTATTTTTTTTCTTACCGCATATTGAAGTTGTATGAACAGGTTGGTTTAGACAAATTACGTCCAACTGTTTCCTGTCCTTTCTCATTCACCCTTCTCCACTTCAAAGGAGCTAAATCGACTTAATCTGGAGTCATCCAACTCAAAGTACTCCTCTATAAACACAGACACCTCAATGTCTTATATCGACTCTTCGGTCATCTCGCCTGATTCTGCACCTCTTGGCACAGGCGGCTCATTGCTATCTAAACAAGTGCAGAATAAGCCAAAGAGTGGCCGTTGTCTTCTTGGAGGCACAGCCACACTGAGCCCTCTCACGCCCAGGTACCTATATTCCTGAAAACTGCTTATTTTAAAATTTTTATTTAGATTTCATTTTTAAGTTGGTGCTTTTGACCTTGTCACTTGATATTTACTTAAATATAGCAACAACTCAATATTCATAATTCACCATAAGAGCAAATTTTACAAAGCAACCAACCCCCTTACAAAATCTTTTCTAATTGATGTGCTTAAATTTTATAATTTTAACTTCGTTTTGGTGGGTAAAAAGAAAATTCTTTCTTTTAATCTCCCCATTACTTAGTTTTGGAATATTACCTTTGGAGCCAAGCCCAGGAGACCCCTCCTATCTGCAAAACTATAGTCACACTGGGACAGGGATGGAACCACCTCCTCCACCGGGCCCACCAAAGAAGGTGCTGCTGTTCTCTATAGCTCAGTGCTCTAACAGAAAGGCTTCTTTGATCTTGTATTATTTTAGCCTTTTATTCTATATGGTTTAATGTGCATTTTTATTTTTGCTTTTGAAACAAGTTATGTATTCTTGAATTGTTGGTGAGTAGTAAATCACCAATTTCTAGCTTTCTAATTCTCCAATTCCACTTTGTCCCTTACAGACTGTCAGTAGAATCAGCCAAGTCGGGACTAAATCAGTGTTTGCACAGAGTGGAAACAGTAGAGAGGTGATTCCAAACCCGTTTAATCAGACCCAGACCACTGCTCCACAGACCAGGTGAGTGTGAGGTTTGTTGTAGTAGTTCCACATGTCTTTGTTTTTGAAAAAAAACATGCAAATGCTTTTCCTGACCAATAGCTTGTTTGTCTGTGCTTTGTGCAGTACTACACCTCAAGTGCTGAGTCCCACCATTGCTGCTCCCCCCAATGTGCAGCCACGGCGGAGCTCCAGACTCTTCACCAGTGCCAGTTCCACTGCCAAGGTTTACTCCTCTTCTGAACCCCCATAAACATACTGAATATATGAACAAATAAAATGTTTTTTTTTTGTATATGCACCTTTATACAGACTTTTGGATGGAAGATTAAAAACATGAATAATTATTATGCACTTGTTGGAGCTACCTAATTTTGTGTTTCGGTTTTAAAACCCCATGTTTATAAAATTGTCATTGGTCAAGTTCAATGGCAAGCATATTTAAATATTTATTTATAACAATGTGCAGCTGTAAGAATTTTAATGATTTAAGGCTAGCGTTTTTCTAGAAGAGTGGGTTTGAAAGTAGTATTAATAAGCTATTTAAAAGGATTTATTAATTAAAAAAACTCATTGCAGTATATTTTAAATAATGACCAGTCGGTGATTCTAACCCACGGGAACTCTTTGTTCAACTCCTTTTTAAAGCCTTTTTTCTATAACTGTGACTGAATTCAACAGGAGAACAGCAAAAAGCTAAAAATGAAATTCCCAACAAAGATCCCCAACAGGAAGACAAAGACAAAAACTGGGAAAGGAGGAATCACCCCTTCAAGCCTAAATGAGAGCATTGAAATCCTGAAGCTGGACTCATCTATGGCTGAGGGGAAGGGTAACATAAGCTCACCTCAGTTCCAGGCGTTCACTTTGCAGAAGGCAGCAGCAGGTACAGGACTGACTCCAATATCCAACTTAAATGCCAGTTTGTGATCCAATTATTAAATACTCATGTTTAAATTGAAATAAGATAACAAAAGCACTTCCCAATAGAGCACTACTAATTCTCTCATTTCACATTACAGATGGACTGATGTCATTGATGCGAGATATTGGGCGGGGCTACCTGGCCTTGTGTTCCTACAACTGCAGAGAGGCCATCAGCATCCTCAGCCAGCTGCCTGCACACCACTACAACACTGGCTGGGTGTTGGGCCAAATTGGCCGTGCACACTTTGAACTGGCAGAGTACATGCAGGTAAGTTTACCCCAAACCTACCAGTACCTCCCTGCTGGTACAATACATATGAATACACCCTAGGATAGCACCTACTCACTTTGCCATTTTGTCAAATGATGCCCAATAACCTGGGCTTAGTTCTACAAATCCACTGTTACGAGGATCTAGAAAGAACAAATGATTTCTGAAGTTTCCTCCCTCCTCCAACTCTAGGCTGAGAGAATTTTTTCAGAAGTGCGGCGCATTGAGAGCTATCGGGTAGAGGGGATGGAGATCTACTCCACTACACTGTGGCACTTACAGAAAGACGTAGCACTTTCAGCCCTCTCGAAAGATCTCACAGACATGGACAAGAATTCTCCAGAGGTGATTTAAAACTTCAGTACATGTTTATTCTTATTTTATCTCAGTGAAAAATGGACAGAAAGGATTCAAATGTACATTTTTTTTATTGTGTTGAAAAAATTCTGTCAAAAAATCATTAAGATGAAATAATGTCTAGAACAGAAACATTCAGTTTTATATTTCTGTTTTTTTCTCCTTTCAATAGCCATGGTGTGTTGCTGGTAACTGTTTCAGTCTGCAGCGGGAACATGACATTGCCATTAAGTTCTTCACACGGGCAATACAGGTGGACCCGAGCTTTGCTTATGCCTATACATTACTTGGTCATGAGCTGGTGCTGACTGAGGAACTGGAGAAAGCCTTGGGGTGTTTTCGCAATGCCATCCGCCTCAATAAACGCCACTACAATGCCTGGTAAACTGAAAATGGTTATATTAATGCAAGTTTTAGTCAAAATAATTATTTAGATTTGAATTATTGTATTTCTTATCAGTGTTTATAGGTGCTGTTACATGCTATTGAATTGACACATACTCTGTTTTAGTGTGTCCCAATGTGTTTGATGCACCATTTGAATTACTTTTTTTTGAACCTCTTAAAATAAATCATTGTCTTTTGTTATATTAGGTATGGCTTGGGAATGATCTATTACAAGCAAGAAAAGTTTAACCTGGCAGAGATTCATTTTAAGAAGGCTTTAAGTATAAACCCTCAGAGTTCTGTTCTACTCTGCCACATCGGAGTGGTAAGTTTCCTTAGGGAGAAAAAGTGGTATCGCAGTGATGGTGTCTACTTGCATTTATGTAGTATATAGACAATTTGGCAGATATTAGGCCATATATAGATACATGTAGTAAGAAATTGACTTCTGATCAGCTGCAGTTGAAATGAATTGTTACTCATTAATTAGAGTAATGTCAATTGTACCATTTATCAAAAATAGATTGAGCATCCATAATAAGCCCAAGATTGCATCCTCTACAGTGTTCTATGATTAATATGGGTTAATATGGGCATTGTGCTCATGTTCGAGTCCTTATGGCTTTGGCTTTCATAAGGAATGTCATTCCTTATAAATGACACAGTTAAACAATAGAAAAGAAGAGTAAGGATATCTGAAACTTACGTTTGCTTCTGCTGTTTAAAACTGTGTGGCTGTAGAAAATTATTTATAAGTGGATAAGGAGATTTAAGAGCAGGTCTTTCGGCTGCACGATTATTTTCCCTTGTTGGGATTTTAAATTATTTTAAAAATAAATTAATAAATAAAAGCCTCTAACATTTTCTGTTTTGCTCTTTTCTAGGTTCAACATGCATTGAAAAAATCAGACCATGCACTAGAGACTCTGAACAGAGCAATCAGCATTGACCCTAAGAACCCACTATGCAAATTTCACAGGGCCTCTATTCTTTTTGCGAATGAAAAGTACAAGGTAGGTGTTGATTTTCTTTATTGTGGTTTTCCTGAGATGATGCAGGTTTAATTCTGTGATTACGTCTGATGGCCTTTTGTTTCAATTACTCCAAATAAATTGTCTCCCCACAGGCAGCTCTACAGGAGCTCGAAGAACTAAAACAGATAGTGCCCAAAGAGTCCCTTGTTTACTTTTTAATAGGAAAGGTAAACCAGTTGTACATTTCGAAGCATAGTGTAAAATTAATGTAAAACTTGCTTTACTAATGGGCTTTCTTTTCCCTGTAGGTGTATAAAAAGCTTGGTCAAACTCATTTGGCTTTGATGAACTTTTCTTGGGCAATGGACCTAGACCCCAAAGGGGCCAACAATCAGATCAAAGAGGCCATAGACAAGCGTTACCTTCCTGATGATGAGGAGCCAGTAACCCCTGATGATTATCCTTACTACTCAAGTAAGTTCTGCAAGCATGCGCATGAAATTCAGACGTTTCATATGTTAATATTAAAACCACACGTGTGAACAATTCCTGTGTCAGTCTTGTTAGACTTCATAGGGTCCCAAATAAATATTAAGGGAGAAAGCAGATATAATAAGGTCTCAATTTTTCTAAAGTCAATAAAAAAGCTGTGTAATATCTAGAATTATTGATTTTATTATAAAGATTCATATTCAGAATGCCCATGATCATAGTGGTCAGTAAATCTCAAGATAACCTGACTTGAATTACCTGGATAATACAAGTGTCTTTTTATAATGTACTTTGCACTAGTGTTGTCGCTTTAACTTTATATTTACTATTTTTGGGGGGGTAACCTGTCTGAGAGGTGTGCATGTTTTTGTGTGTAACAGCGGAGGTGGAGGAGTCTCAGGAGAGCAGTATGACGGATGCAGATGACACGCAACTCCACACCACGGAGAGCGATGAAGTCCTGTAACACACTGCTCCTTCAACCTCCTGTCTGGACTCAACCGCAACAATTATGCCAACCTGGAGCTCATTTAAGACTCCAGCTCGGATGACAATAGAAAAAAGACAAATTGGAGGAAGGAGAAGAATAAAAAAGGAAAAACAAACTGCTGCTAATACAGTACCTCCTTGTTTCTGTATTTTTTACTTGTTTTACTGTGTTTTTTTTTCTTTCCCTGTTTTCATCTTACTCCCAACCCTCCAGGTCCTGTCATTATGCCTTACTGCTGGATCATCAGTGTCCAGCCTTCATCTTTTATATCAGCATGGGGGATTTTACTGTCTTTATCAGAGTCAGTGAAAACCTCTACCCATGTGTCATCTGTACCAGAGACTCCAATCCTCTGTCGAGAACAGAGGACGAAGGGGGAAAATGAAAGCAAGCCACAAAGACAGTCGTGGAAGTTTTTGTCTTAATGCCTAGGCCTTTTGTGTTCCTTTTTATTCTCATTTACTCTAAATAAAGACCTGTGTACGAGTTGCAAGTCCATTGATTCCTCCTCCATTTTGAGTGTGGAGCAGAGTAGCACTTTCAGCTCTGAAAAGGAGAGAAAGGCAGCAGCATTATGTACGACTCAAACTGGGCACTTTGTTCTCACAGCAGGTTTTCTTCACTTTCAACCTGGTCAGCGAGAACCTGGAACTAGCAACTTTCTTGAATTCACTAGAGAACAACAAAGTATTTAACTGTATGTAAGTGAGCGTGAAAGTACCAAGTCCTCGAAGTTCAAATAGATTCGTTTTCCCCGTTTCCTTTAAGATATCGGGCTACGTTTAGACAAGAGGTTCAAATGCTCCAACTGATTCCTCCATTATCTGACCAGATGTGCTGGTTATGAATGTGAACCCAATTGAAATGTGTCTGTCCTGTTTAGACATCCAGGAAATGATCAGATATATATCAGATATGTGGGGGAAATGTTGCTTGTCTAAACAAGGGCCCTTATTATTTGCTCATGTTTTAAATCCAAGTTTAATTCAATTTGCCATTTGATATAAATTGCAGCAGATGATGAGGGGTTTTCCTTTTCACGTTCATCCTTATTTTGAGCTGAGCTGTAAACGAGTAAAACCCTGTAAACCCGTTTGTTTGAGCCGTTGCTGAATTGACCGAAATCTTACAATAGGTATCTTCCCTGACACGGTGACTGGCTGGAAGACTGAGGGAAAGCTGACACATTTTTTAAAAGTTGTGGTGCTTTTGATGACAATGCAGTTTTTTTAAGTGCATAAAGTATCTTAGAAAACCTTTTCATTTCACAAGATCTGTATGTTGATTTGTCTTAGGGTAAATGCTTGTTGATGTATATTTTAAGAATTAAAAGAAAAAAGTAATAAACTACTTTGATTTATATTGCTGATGTGATTGTTTATGCCTTCCTGTATGTCAATTATATAGTTATTTCTGCATAAAGGCAAAGTTTTACATGGTTTTCCCTCTCAAGTGTCATATTATGTGACAACACCACTGAATAGGGGGAAATCATTGGTTTTAGTTTGATTGTGGTCTACTCTAAAACATTTATGAGGATTAATTATCTTTGCAGCCTACAGGAAATTAGGACATATTTAGTCCATTTAAAGCCAGTAGCACAGTAGGCCAATCGTGAGACTCTTAGATTGAGCTGGAGAATCACGTTAAGGATACTGCTCCTTGTTCATACTCATTCAAAACGCCTGAACTGTGTTTGTTTCTTGTGATTGTGGTTATGGAAAGGGTGGATGATGAGACATTTTTAAGGTAGCTCAGATTTGGTCAACGCATTCCGTGCTTGAGACTCTGACGAAAGCTCCAACTACAATGAAAAAAGCACTAAAGGAAAGCGAGTAAAAAAAACACAACAATAAAACAAAGTCCTGTGAAGTTACAGTTTATTTACTTCACGCAAAACGCCTATCGGTACAAAAATAACACGAACCAGCCAATCAGCGTGCTGCTTTTTCCTCATCGTCCAATCAGAGCGAAGAACCAGGACGACGGAGGCTTTCCGGTTCAAGCCTGGTTGATGTGTGCAGGTAAGTGGACGTGAATTTCAGCACTTGTGTTTTAGGAAATAATTATGTTTTACTGATCATAAATATAGGAAAACGGTCATTTGGCCTAAAGATAAAAAGAGGGTTAATTTAAGTGTCCTATTCGATTCTGAAAATATTATACTTTACTGAAAAAAAACAATAATAAAAAATACCTCTGAGGTTTGCAGTCAACAGGGCCGTTCAGTCAGTCAGTCAGTTAGCTAACCGCATTAGCCTGCGCCGCTTCTGACTTTTTAATGTATTAAAATACACTGAAAAACTCATTGAAAGCAGATTGTTAAGTGTTATATTTCTCTAGCTACGAAACAGACCACAACGGCGTTATAATATTGCCCCTCAGCCGATGCTAGGCCTAGCGACGGGTTGCGGCTAATGACGCTAGCTGCCCAAGTCACTGCTGCTAGCTAACATTATTTACATTTTTGTATTTTCTCCTGTGTTATTTTCCACATTTTCTCCCGGAAAACTCAGCTGAAAGCACTCAACGAAGTAATACAATCTCAGTCAGGATATCTACGCTGTTATTTACAACTTTTGCTTCAAAATGTTCAGCAAAATGCGGAGCAGTGAAAGATTTAGCCTCCGTGCAGCAGTGGGAGACTTGTTTTGATGCTACTTTTGATACTGAAGTTTGAAACTGTTCCTAGTTTGATTGTCTGTTTATTGAGCACCAACAAACCCCTAGTCAGGTCAGAAAGGGAGTCATTTTTTAAATGTTTTAATAGTTAAAAGTTATGGACGGTGAGGTAATGGAATGAGTCGTTATTGAGGGAAAACAGCTGAGAAATAAAAATGTAAAGATACTGCGAGGGGGGAGGGGAGGGGGGGGGGGAATTTCACAATGCAGGATTTATCATGAAGCCACATCATTTAATCCAAAAGTTAAGGGTTGTCCAATAGGAAGAATCCTGACCTCTCTTCTAATTGGACATGCTTGACTTTGGGGTTAAGTGATCTAGCTAAAGTGGGAAATCCAGCTTTGTTAAATACCCTACTGAAGATGTGAGCAGAAAGGAGTTTCAAAACGTTTTGAAATACCTGGAGAAAGAGGAGTAGTATGACTCGGGTGATGATTGTTAATAAGATTTAGGGGTTAGTGGTTTAGAGTTGACTGGAGAGATAGTTTGGGTTTTTTTGCAATTTTTTAAAAAAAGCCAAAATGCATAAAATAATTGGGA
>JBBIGC010000137.1:1218546-1236188 GCA_037576955.1 Lepidarchus adonis
TAATGGTATTTATAGATGGTGCCTTTTGAGTTCTCGGAGCAAAACTCACCAGATTGTTTCTCTTACCTTTAGGTTTTTGTTGGATATTTGGATAAAGCTGGTCTCTCGGGTTGGAATGATGAACGCTACCTGGGCAAAGCGGCACAAAGGACTCGGCCTGGGCTTTTCCATGGTGAGATTTCAAGTGTTATGTCCTTTTCAATTACTTCCATCAGCATTATTATTTTTAGTTGGGTTTGGACAGGGTGAATGTCTTCATGTTGATCAACAGATGGCGTAGTTACACTAGTCAGTAGTTCTGAGAAGTTTATATTGGAGCCTTTTTTCTCCTTTGCATCTGTTGTTCTAGGAGGAAAACACTATTTAGTCCTGCGCATTTTGGCAGATTGTCTACACAAGTTGCTTTTATAGAATTGTCATTTTTTCCCCAAGCTACTTTCCATCAGTTTATTCCTTTGTTCCAAATACAGGAAAGAGATGTAAGTTCCAGCAGAGGTGATATACACTGACCTATGAAAAAGCTCTTTTACAGTTTGACTTATTTTAACAGGATTCCTAATAATGGTTTCATTTTATAGACACCGTGCAAACAATGCGGCATACGTGCTTCCACATTTTTGTTTCAAAATGTGCATTCCATCAGTTCTCATGACTGGAAAGAGTTGAGGAAAAGAAATAAAATATCTACAACTTTGTTTTAGGAAACACTCTTCAGTAGGGAATTTGTTGTGCATGTAATTTACACACACACACACACACACACACTCACACACTCAAATACATGCGAGTCCTGCTGCTGTCTGGTATGTTTTTTTTGTCCTTCTTTCCTGAAAGGAGAACAGCCAGTTGTGTTCTCTGGGACCTCCAGACTCAAACAGCTGCCGCACAGCTGCGTTTCATACCAGGGTCCCACAGATTCCTGCTGTGCTCTTGTGCCGTAGCAGTTTTTTCAAGCACAAAATTTACATTTTTTTCTTCACTAAAAATGGCAACCAACTTTCTGAAGCACATTTCCTGGACATAGATCAGTCCATCATCAGTGCTGGTGATTCAGCATTGTAAATACTTATGTGCCTCAGTCCTGTCCCTGAAATCCATATATACTGCACATATTGTAGTTTGTTTTCTGCGTAAACACCCTCATGAGGTTCAAACTAGTGAATAAATATGAAACACTGTAACGGGCAGTAAAAGTTGGTAGGATTGGCAAATAGCTGTAGTTCATATCCATCTGTTTGTGTGGAGCTTTTCGCCTCAGGGTGCCTCAGTTTAGCAGGATCGTTGGGCTGAACCATGGGCAGAGGCTTCCTACATCATCCCTTTACCTTAACAAACACTGACATTTTGGTTCATAGCTTGAAGGATTAATTCAAATATTTTTTATTTCTGTAATGCACCAGCAAGACATTACCCATACGCCTGTCATCATGATGTTATTGAAATATTGTGCCGTGTTTAAACATGACCTAATTTTTTACCTCAATATTGGCAAATTATGTTTAGCAAAGTAAAAGTGACTTTTCGTCACTTCATCACACAAACGATGAAATGTGACCGCTGTGTTTAACCCGTCACAAACAAAGCAGCGATCAACAATGGCCAGCGGAGCAGTTTAGCGGGACAGTTCCTCAGTGGAACTTGGGCCAGGACCTGTGGGCAAAGTCCAAACCATCAGACCACCACTGATCTTATACATGCAGACCTGGGATTGGGAAGGTCACAGGTTCAAGTCCCGGGCCTCACTGAGGTACTCTTGAGCACTGGTACTGTCCCACTACACGCCCCCTGGGTGTCAAGGTCCTGTGTCGTCGACCAGAGGAAGGTGGGTTCCCCTACTGAGCTTTTGGTTCCTCCCAAGGTTTCTTCCTCAGTTCAGGGAGTTTTTCTCGCCTCCGTCGCCATGGATATTAGGGGCTTGGACCAGGACGTTGTAAAGCTGCTTTTTGACAACAAGCTAAAACAGCTATAAAAAATAAAACTGAATTAAATTGAATTGAGTCCTGACTGGACCAATGCCAGGATCTTAGACACCAAAATTGTCGTCTGTCGTGCTGCTTATGCGTCTGTGTATTGTTCAGTCTTTCAACTTTTTTGTTAACAAAATGAAAAACAAGCAAATTTGTAAAGATGGAAAAATCTTAAGTGCAGAAAAAAATTATCTTAAAATGACTTTTTGTGGGGGGAAAAAAATAAAAATAAAAATGTAAGAAAATTCAAAGCTGGAAAAGACCAAACCGTGCATATTAGTTGCATAAAATGATCTTAAAATGACAATTTGTCAACAAAATTAAAATAAAAAATAGAAAAACAAATGTAAAATCATTTAAAATGGAAAAGACCAAAAATTGCATATCAGTAGCATAAAATTATCTTAAAATGACTAATATTATCACAATTATTTCTGGGCCAATATATTGTTCAATGTGCAATACAGGACGACTTGAGAACAGCTGGCTTAAAAATGGTTTCACACTGTAGGAGTTATTTTCCACACTGCATGGATCTCGACCTGGGTGTAGTTCCTGATCTACTTTTTAGTCCATGATCAGGGGTTGATAGTTTTTTGCCCATTAATTTTGGGGAGCATTCTTATGGTCTATATTTAATTCAAAAGTACTGTTGCCATCGGAGTTTAAATCTTCTGCTCCCGGTTGCTCAGCAGAGCGGACCTGCAGAGGTCCAGGGAGTGGAAGTGAAAAGCCCCTGAGCTTTTGTGTGGGGCAGTGTTTTTGTTCATTGATCATTCTTCGCGCGAGCTGCACTGTAGCGCCCTCTAGAGGGAGCGAGCAGGTCGGACAGCGCGAGTGTTCGCTCTAGCGGCGGCAGTGAGGAATGTCTCCCATTGCTCTGCTCTCGTTTTCTGTTTGTCAGACTTGAAATCCGAGGGAGAGGAGCTAGCCGCCATTTTCCTCGCGTCGCTCCCTCTGCAACAACAACAATAAAAATCGGCCAAATCGACGCGAAAACGCCGAACTAACTCCGGCGGGGATCCCGTCTCGAGCAGAAGAGCGCACCCCGCGCACAGAACGTCGTCCACGTGCGGGTCATTTATTCTAATCTCTGCGTTTTTCTCCGGCGTGTGCGCGCGGCCTTTGTGGCTGAAGCAGGGCGAGCAGGTTTGGTTCCTTTTCGCTTCGCCTGCCCCGTTTTTTCTCTTTCGCCCATTTCGTGTCGGCGTGACCGAAAACGGAGGCGCCGGCGCCGGAGCTCCACCGGAGAAGGAGCAGAGCTACACCCACACAACGTGCACCTCCACTCGGAGCGTTTTTATTCATCTTTCGGACGTTTCCCCCTTTTATTTGGTGTTTTCTCAAACTGCGGAGACTCGTTACCGAAATTCCCCCGGAATCGGCTCCTCATCACGTGGTAGGTTCCTCCTTTTCTCTTTGTTACTTTAAACTCCGCAGCAGAAGGAGCGTGGGGAGGTGGGAAATAATTTCTTATTTTTTATTCCACATTTTCATGAATTGCAGTTGTGTGTTTTGCGTGACTTTTCTTCTCCCTTTAGTGAGGTCGAGTTCAACATTTGCTTTTGCTGTTTTTTATTGGACTTTTGGTGTTTTTACGCTTTCAGTTATTAAACCGTGAAAGTAGGCGACGTAGACAAAGTCAGACATTCAAGGTTGCGAAAATCAGCCTGTCTGTCTGCCTGTCTGTCTGCTGTTTATCTGCATTTGCATCGTAACTGGAGACCAACGTGCCCCAAACGTCCGTCGTTCCCATCCAGCCTCATTCAGACTGTTCTGCACCTCCTGCGTTTCTGTCTTTTGGAAGTAAGTGGATTAATTCTGGGTTGGATAACACGCTTGGGTTTTTTTTTCCCTCCCCCTGTTCATCTGCCGTGACGTTGAGCTTCATTTTACTGCCTCTTTTCTTAAACCTCTGGATTTTCTAACCTGAATGCAACTTTCACTGAGAACCAACAGCTTATTCGACAAAGACCCATTGCTTTCCACAGCTCAGATGTTGGTGGTGCAGGGAGACGCCACGTTTTGCCCAGCAGGATTGCAGTTTTTTTATTATCTCAGCCTTTTAGGACATCATGAAGCCTTCTGTCCTCACCACAAACCTTCCCGAAGACATTTTAGACCGTGTCTGTAGAATAACGAAGGTGGAAACGTGGTTTAGATCACCAGTGAACATGTGCAATTCAAGAATGCATTTGTAAATGACGCAATGTCCTAAACTTTTGGAACATGGGAGTTTTCCATAACAGGCTGTATTACATAATTTTCCTTTTTGGCTGAAGTTCTGCCTTCGGCCTAGTGAACCTCAGGCCTGAACGACATAATGGACCACTCTGTTGGAAATCTACCTTCTCTTTTTTTAGTCATTTCTTAGTTTTATCGATACACTTTTAATCCCTTTACTAATAATGTTCTTTTGGTTTATATTGTCATTATTTTTGACCTAATTTTTATGTATTTTTAATATATTTGCCCCTTGCGACCTGCTTAACCTGTGGTTAGCGTTACACACTCTGTACTTTTCCATCATACAGTGTGGTACAGTGCGTTATCCTTGAACCAGACACGTCTCAGAGTTAATGACACTCTATGAGCTCTCATTTGGCAGAATTTTTCATTTTTTGCTCACTATTTCTTCAAATTTACACCTAAAAGGACATCAGGCTGTAGATGTTGACATGCTAGTTGGTTTAACCCCATGTTGGACATGTATTTGAGGGATTTCTCCTTGTTATATTCTAGCGAAGTGTGTGTATAATTTTTTTTGTCCCATCCCTCTGCTACTTTTAGATAGTGTTTAAAATTGCACATCAACGCCTTCTTGACCTGTGTTAAGTGCATTTCCTGTGAGTTTCATGCTTGTTACTGGTTTCACGATCATAGGCCGCGTGTACACGTTCCACGTATGTTTAGTTCCTTGTTTGAGAAGTGATGCTTCACCAACGCTCCTTCTAAAGCCGTCTAATTAATTTTACACACGGTCACGCCCTGAGCAGTGCTGGCTTAACACTTCTGTATTTATGTTCCAAGAGACTCGAGGTTCCATTTGAAAGGTAGATGTTAAGGTTCTCAGTTTTTCCTCTTGTTTGAAAGATTCAGCAATGCTCTGCATCCTCACAGGAAGTTATGTAACAGGTCAGTGAGAGAAGTGTTGTAATTTCTTCTGGGTGGTGCCGTCACAGAGTGATTTGCTTTAGAAACATTTTCTTATTAAATCAGGGTTTCAGTCTCCGGTTGGACTTTGTAGATGTTGTGTTCTTACTGGAAGGACCGTTTATAGGTTGTGGTGGGCTAGTAAATGATATTGGTTCAATATCTGCAAAAGTATTGTTTTGTTCCATATTTGAGTTTTATTGTCTATCGAACATCATGTGTGTTTATTCTTTTAAATTAGGTGTGGGAAATATAATTCTTCCTTCAATACTTAAGGACAATTTCATCATAATTTAATGCAGACAAAATGTGGTATTAGTGCAACATATTGAAAACTACTATTACAATGACGTTAAATTGGCATAATACTAAAGCCAGTTAAATAGGATTGTGTTATTTTTTTAAACATGCCTCTGGTCTGTACTGACGACATGCATCATATGCTTAAATACATTTTTGTGTCTTAACATTAAAATTGCTCGCAACAATGATGAAACCCTGTGTGCTGCCCGTCTCGGTATCAAAGCCAGTCTATGGTGGAGATCTATGAATAATGTCATGTAGGATGTTAAAGTGCAGTGTGTCTTCCCATACTCCTCCACACATTGTGCTTAAGTTGAATGTAGTTATGAAAAGAACAGTAAGGACATAGTGCTACTGTGTTTTTGTTGTTATTTATGTCTGTACACAGTGGAACCCTATGAATTGTAGTGGGAATTATGGACAAACATTACATTGCTATTAAACGTCTGTTGATTTCAGTGTACGTATAACAGTAATTAAATTGTTTTCCAGTAGAAACTTTGCAGCCTTATACACTTATTTATATAGCTTAACATTGGGTTTAGTTCAAAGCACAATAACTACTAGTTATATTTTTGTGCAAAGTGGCAAATCATGAAAATAGTTTATAAACACTAAATATTAACTAGAAATGTCATCTTTAGCTTATTACACCCAACGTTCTTGAAATACAACCTGAGGATGATGAAGTTATTCCAAGGCTGACCAAGCTCTGCTAAACTATCCTAGCATGGTGAGGATAATGATAATAAACCTTTATTATGCCACGAATGAGAAATTTAGGTGTTCGAGCTCTTATACAGACTATATATGAGAAAAACACCAAGTATGTTCTGGTTAATATACAGAAAATAAAAGTAATAATCTTGTATACATACATATGTCGTTGCATAAATGAGCATATATTGATTGTTACTTTCGAGCAAACATTTGATTTTACTGTCATACGCAGTGCGTTGTAAAAATGCTTCTTCGTTCAAGGTGTGAATGCTATTCTGACCCCTTTGTGTTTCGCAGACCACAGGCAAGTTTATGACTTTGCTCTAATGACTTCATGTAGTTTTTGTGTACGGTAATGCTCACTTGAGTCTGTGTGGAAGTCTCTGGCAACACATCAGTGCTAAACATTTGTGCTGTTTGAGATCCATCCAAATGTTGAGGATGTTCTTAGATGTGGAATACCGGTATGAAATACCTTAGGACCAATTTTAAATGGAATACTGTATGAACTGTCATACCACCCACTTCTAGACCTTGGTTTTGTTTTCTGAAGCTGTTTAAATTAAAATTTGTGGACCAGGTGAACTTGAATAGCAACTGGTTATACACAGTGATTGACTCTCCATTGGACTTAATGACATGTTCAGGTCTTGGAGAGAAACCAAGGTGTTTAACTTCTTCATGTATGGTTCTAGAGTAGGTGTTGGGACCAGGGTTGCATGAGAAGTGTAGTGTACTAATACTGTGCTTTACAATTTATAAGAAGCACATTGGTGATTTTGGTTAATTAAAAGTGTGATGTGGTACACACCCAGGTTTTATTTTGGAACTTCAGATGGTCAAGAGACTTGGTGCGCACACTTTAGTTGGTTAGGTTCATGTTCTACAATATCAATATTATGAAAACATTGTTTAGATTAGATAAGAGAGACTTTATTTGTATATCTTGGTTGAATTGATCCCAATTCAAAATGGCCTCCTTTCCTGATATTCATGTCTTTACAAAGGCCTTGGTTTTTCTCTTTTAAAAGTTTGAGTATGTATTAAGCTCTTTTCAACTAAAAGCGACCTAATGGACATTTGTTTGTAAACTGGCTTGGCTGAAATACTTCGGAAATTTGGAGAAACAGTCTTTGATTGTTGGAGAATCAGGTTAACCTTGAGTTGCTTCTAGTTTAAGACTGGAAAAAAAGAGTGACTGCAAAGGTTAAGTGCCTCTTGCCATTGTGTTGATCAAACCCAATGAGAAACACAGGCAATTTTGTTCAACGTACCTCCCTGCTTGGCTTTCAACCCAGTTAAGTTCAAGGTTACTCCAGCATGGGTTCTAGAAGGTTAGAGCCCAGCACCATTTGATGATTTCTCAAGCTCTCACTAACCCTTTCAATTAGCAGGTTAATTGAGGCTCAGTTGAACAGGGAAATCACCAAATTGTGGGACACAGAACCTCCAGAACCAGTGAAACATTTCTACTGTGAATGGTGAGCAGTGAATTTGACCTCTGCATTCAACACGTCCTTGAGATCCACAAACACCAATAGCAGGAGTAGTGGGCTGCACACCTGTGTCTGGAATGGAGATGAGGGACAGCAGCTAGGGGTTGACCAAGGGCACTTCATTCCTGCATGTGGGAGGGGAAAGCCTTGTTTTCACTATTCTCCCCAGTGTTTTTCCTGCTGGACCTGGAGATTGGGCCAATTCTCTACAATCTTTAGGTTACGGCCATAGTTTTGGGACCTTGCTGCAGTCTTAAGGCTTACTGTACTCCATCGCCCAATTTGAACTCCTCTCTTGATTTAGAACTGGGTTTAATTTGGGGTTGGGTGGTAGTTATTTTATATCAGGATATTTTAAAGACGTTTTCACAATTTAATGATTGCTTATCTGAATATTTTATGTACAGTGTGTCAATGCTACATTATAAACTGTTAAACTGTTAAAGTGTATTAAGATTTTATGAAAACAGATTAAATGTTGGCAAATTCTGCCTTAATTTGCATGTATTATGTTTTATTCTGCAGAGATCTAGTTCGCTCTTGTCTAAAGGTTTGTAAACTTGGTTTGGTTTTTCATTGAGAAACATAAAAGAAAACCCAAATGCTTTACTACAAACCACATGAGGACAATTACTGAGAAGTTGCTGGCCAGTGTCTTGGGCAGGAGCAGGAAAATAAATACATCGAAAACATCTTCTGCACTGGACGTGTGTGTATATTTTGTGGAGGAAACATTTCTAGTTAATTTAACATCAACCAGTGGCAGAGTTGGGATTTGTTCATTGCCATGGTAATCTGGGCAGTGTACCAGATGAGGTCTACTAGTAAGAGTCTTAAACTGCTTCTCACTTCAGATGTCTGAGAGCCAGAGAAATAATATTAAGCTTGTTCATGCTAGTCATCCAATGACATGTTGTTGGGTCGCGAGTCAAGGTTGGATCTTGTTCCTTCCCACCATAAACAAACATCTCAGACCAGACCAATACCACTTTGTATCATGTTCTCACCTGCCCAAATTAAATAGAAGACGAGCCATATTACAATTTTACTGGACTGAAATGAGCAGATGTGAAAGCCCTCTTTGTTGAGGCTGGGGAGATACAGTGTGATTGATTCCAGCTGAGCCCATTGCACACAACTTTTCCAGCATTCTTGTGTGTGTGTGTGTGTGTGTGTGTACAGGCAGCACAAAAGGGCATGAAGGAACAGAAGTGTGACTAGTGGACCAAATCGAAGCTAATTGCTGATTTTAAAATAGGAGACTACGTACACCATTTAGTTCAAGGGGCATGTAGCTTTGAGATGTTTTTGCACAGTTTATAATAATGCCCCATTGCCTGTTCCTGTTATTTTACAAACTTTTCCTGCTACAGCCAAACCTCATTGACTCGCCTCTATGGGTCCCGGTTCTAAAGTTGGTGGGTTATCGTAACGTGTGTAAACCTGTCCTGCAGCCTTTCATGGCAAGAGCCGTAGTTGGCGAGATAACGTGGGGCCTGCTAATGGGGTTTGACTGTACTTTAAAGGTGGTGCGCATTCCTGGTCTATGGAGAAAAAGATCGCCCTCCAAACATCCACCACTTCACACTGTTGCCCAGTTCATTTCCTCTTTCTCTTAGGCCCTGTCCACACACATCTGGATTTTTTTTTTAATGTAGCCTTTTCTATGCATTTTGTTCCTTCCACATGTAAACTGAGTTTTTTGTTCCCTGGAAATGGAGCTTTTTAATAAAACGCTTTCCAAGTTGGAGATTTTTAGTTTTTGCGTTTTTGTGCTCAAGGAAAGTGAATATTTTTGTAAGAACTACTTCCACCTACCTGAAACAGTAACGACCTTCCCTCCACCTCTGACATTGCGAAATAGTTTATGGTTAAATTGCCACCTGTTGCTTTGCCATGCTTTTGACAGCGATTTGTCTTGTGTTGACAGGAACTTATTTTTTATTTTATTTATTTATTTTTTTTATTTTTGGGGGAAAATACCTGGCTTTAGTTTAGGGCAGTAGCCAACCGGTTACTGGTTTAGTTAATCTTTTTTACCTTTCTTTTTTAGTCTCTCTGCAGTACAAGTGGTTGAAGTTGGCATTGGCAAATGTTTCTTCAAATTCGTCTAATAAACTTTTTCTCCTGGTAAAAGGGAGTGATCCGGGATGTGCACGATTTGTGCTTTGCTTTTAAATAGAGCAGAAAAACAAGGTGCAACAAAGGCGGTTGGTTGCTGTGTAGGAACTGATTTGCATATTACACTCATATTTTAGTCTTGTCTAGTTGATGATTCATTTGACCACATAAATGCATGTGTTTAAAATATTACCAGATTACCTTAGAGATGCGTGAAACGGCAATGGTGTGTGATACAGATCACTGTATGGAAATTCTCTATTACTAATATGGATCTAAAATGAAAAAGGATCAGTGTTTTATGTGTGTTTGTGTTTAATGCCTCTGCTGGATTCCTCCACTCAGCAGACAGAGTATTCTGTACCATCTTCTTGGTTTGCCAGTATGATATGGAAGGTTGGCATGCATTACTTTGCAGTGTAATCATTTACCTTAAGTATTGTTTCCTTAGTCTCTGCCTTGTGATAAGTGCAGTATTGGCAACAGTGCTTCAGGTTAATGTAATTACCCAACCGTTTGTGCTCACTAAGGTGATGGGCTTTACAGGTGAACAGTAACTTGTCCTTGCTTGAATACTGGAAAATAGGGTTGGGAGT
Organism: Lepidarchus adonis; assembly: GCA_037576955.1. Classification (NCBI taxonomy): domain Eukaryota; kingdom Metazoa; phylum Chordata; class Actinopteri; order Characiformes; family Lepidarchidae; genus Lepidarchus; species Lepidarchus adonis. The sequence continues at coordinate 1,228,903 of JBBIGC010000137.1, forward strand.
CGTTATGCTTGTTGCAACATAGGTTGGTGTGTGTTTGTATGGACATGCTCTCACCAAATATATATGAGCAATACATTGTTGGTTGTTGGGTTGAGTTGATGCATTGCAGATTTTTTTCTACAGTGCTCATTAATGAATACAGTGATTGCAACACGACTGCTATGCATAGATCGGATGTTTTTTTAAAACATCAAAACCTTTAGATTCTGCTTTCTCATATTTTTATAATGAACAGTGAAACACTCCCACAGGTTAACCAGAGTCTTGCAGGCAAATTTAAAAGGAATAATTGGTTACACCATCTCCCTGCAGCAACTGATTAGCTTTTCTTATCACTATACTCTTTTGCCTCAGGCAGAAGTACTTAGGAACTCTGTAGGCTGTTTTTCCCAAGGTGGTTTAAACTTGGACCCATTTAAGAATATTTTAAAGTTGACGACCGGGACATGGTTTCCCCACGTTTTTAAACAGACAATTAAAAAAAAATATTGGGACAATTATTGGATTTTCTTCATTTGTGTAAAATAAACTGCCTCCAGGTTACAGTTTATGATGCAAATTTGTTGCTAAAACCGTTCAAACCCTACTAGAGAAATAATTAGATTTTCTGTTAAATGTTTTAACCTATGCACACTATTTCTGGTCCACTATTTGATCTTCGTGTTGCGTTAGATGAAGGGTTGCAAATTTTGGGAATCTTCTATGTTAGAAACTTTCCATTGGAATTAACAAGAATAAACTGGGAGTTGAATGTTGGAAACATTAATATATAGTTGGTATTAGCTTCAGACTTTTATTTCTCATACTAAAAGGACTTTTTTGGGAAGGGAAAGCTGCTTTCATGTTAGATTTTGGAGGTGGAGCTGTAAGGAATATTCGAGTGTACCTTTTTTTGTGCATTATTGAAGGAATTTATTGTTCAATGAAATAATTAAGCAATGAAAGCACAGAATCTATGCATATCTGACACAACAATGTATGAGTTTCTTTAAAATATCAAAAATGTTCAGCTAATTCTCATAAATTGCCATAATTCCAGTGGAAGTTTCCAATTTGGCATATTTCCAAAAATCCCATGGAAAGTTTTAAAAAATGTACTGTGCCCCTTTGCAACACTACTTAGATATGATACCTATTATAAATATCTTTTTCCCACACAATGCACATTGTCACCTTTTATTCTTTCAATAACCTTGTATTGTAATACTCATTAAATCAAGACTGCTCAGTTGGTCCTGGAGGGTCAGTGTCCAATACTGTTTGCTCCCCGTCTTCATACACATCATTCAACCTGGGGAATTGACAGGTGAGCTGAACCAGATGTGCTTGATTGGGAAAATCAATAAACTGTGCTGGACAACAGCTTTCCAGGACCAGAGCAGTGCACCCCAGTCTTAGTCATTTACAGAGTTTTTTATAATGTGAACATTTGAAAGTACATGCATGAAAACTAAGCTGCAAAAATGGCCTGTTTTTGGTAAGACTGCTGGACTGAAATGGTCATTTAAAGGTTTGCAGTCTTAAAGTCTCCTGCCTGTGAGATCCATCTTGTCATGATGGAAACAGCCTTGTAAAAACAAGGTAATTCCTTCAGAGGTGTGTCATGGAAAGAAGTTAATGACACATGGTTAGGAGGCAGTGCCCATCACCTCCACTAAAAGGTGGAGATCATGTATAAGAACAATTGGTCTTTGTTTTTAGCTTCGTTCAAACATTGCTAACATGACTATTTTATTAAAACCCTCTGTGTGCTGCTGAAACGGCATTGTCAAAAATGGCATATGCTCATTATTATGCTTGTTTATCATGGTTCTTGATTTGGGCTTAAATATTATGGGAACACATTACCTTTTCAGCGGCTTAAACAAGGTCATCTTACGCCTATTTATAACACTGACTGAGAACATTCCTGTAAGAGCTGCATAAAGGTTGGTCATTTGTTTACACAATATCTTCATTTATAACCCAAACTATAGGCCTGCTATACTCGACACACCCCAGCCTTTTCCATCTTTGTTCAGTAAAGACACTTAGCATGCTACGTTAAAGCAGCATGCCAGCATTCAGAATCTTTTGAGGCTTTTAGATCAAAAAACTTTAATCAGGAAAAAACAGGGAGTTCCTCCTTAGCGAAGCACTTCGAAAGCTGTAGCTCCTTGCTTTTTTACCCCCATGTGAAATCTCTTTGTCTGCTTGTCTGGCTCTACATGCTTATGCTCTGGCAAAAGCGCTGACCTACATTGAAATTGTCAGCTGTTTGTTTAGTATCCCACGCACACACAAATTAACATGGCTGTACTCGCTATGGTCCATCTGTAATGAAACTACACAGCTAACATCCTCCCCTTTACAGTGATGGGTTTTTATCGTGCACCTGCTGTTCTGAGTAGGTCATTTGTGTGAACAAACTGTAGCTGTTCTTGTTGGATGATGGGGCAGCCATGTTGAGATTTGGAACTGCCTAGTTATTCTAAAAACTTGGTGTTAATAATCACATTTGTGCAAATCTTGATGCTGATGTGTCCACACACACACACTCCCTCAAGTATTGTTCTTAAAATTCGTCTTTCTGTTAAGAAACATAAGATAATTCTGAAGATTGCAATGGTGATTGGTAGGGATGCACGGTGTGTCGCTGTGTGGAAGAGGCAAATCAGGCTTTCTAAACATTCTAAAAGTGTAATTAATACATCCCTGTTATTTGTAATGCAATATTAAAACAATAATTCTCTCTTTTGTAAAATAAATGCTATTGCCCCTTGTTGCCGGTGTTTAGGTGGCATTTCCATTGAAATCTGAATATCGTCTAAGCATGAATAGGCAATTTAAAGTGCCTCACAATCTGTCTAACATTTGCAAAGGCATCACTCGCACTACATTTGACTTCAAGCCCTGTTGTGTGCACAATGCATGCACAACTGCGCACAGCCTTGTTGTCTGGTGTTTTTTTTCCCATGTTGTTAGCATTGTCTCACAAAAAACATGCACTTCAGCCCATGGAATGTGCCGCTGATCAAGCTTTTCCTTAAGATCAGTCGGAATCGAGTGGCTAGTGTGTGGATTTTCGGCTGTAGCAACACACTGAGGCAAATTCATGTCCAACCTGTATGCGGTTAAGCTCAAAAGTGATCATGGGCTTATGTTGTAGCTTTATATCTGTGCTGAAGCTAGTGGTTTGTATGTCTTCTATCTCTCTGGATCAGTGGTTACACACTTTCTTGTTTGGTCCAGGTAACTCAGTCTCAGAACTGTACTGTGGTTCCAAATGTTCTATCGTGCTGGAATCCTTTGTTCTCACTGGGTTGCTCATCCAAAATAATACATTTGAGTACCTTTCCGGTTATTTTTTTCACTCTTACACTCTCGCTAGGAAATCGTTTGCAGCACAGCTGACAAAGTTAACTGCCACTTTGAATCGTCCTCTTTGCCTCCCCTCGTCATATTCTTTGCTATGATAGTTCTGTAGGCGGTTGATTAAATTAATTGTGTTGTATTATATCTTGCGATCCGACAATGACACCTGGCTTTGAAAATATTGCAACTAACTGTAGAACATGTTGGTATAGCAAGTGGTGGGGAAAAACGTTTTTTTGTAGCTAACTGCCTCCACGCTGCTTTAGCTTGGTCTCCTTATTGTAGAATTGACAGGAGTACTGCTGACGTGTGACTGTGCGCTTAGATCGTAGATCAAACCTAGATCCGTCCATAGTTACCAATACCCCAGCCAGCTGTTTAAGCCAGTGTTGGACCAAATGGTTTGGTGCAGTTTTGACAATTTTGTCTTTTAAACACTGCTGTTGTCCCAAGAATGTTCAAGGGAGAAAAAGTAAAATCAACTGAATGTAAAGGGATTTCTTTCAGCCTCTAGACAAAAGTACCAGTCGGTCATTTGTTTGTATTTGTACTTTTCATGTTGATGTGGACTCCCCCCTTATGGATGGTGATTATTTTTTGCCAGTCTTGTGCTCCAGCCTTTTTCAAATTCAATTGAAAATGTAACATTTGTAGTGTGACTCCAGTTTATTTGAATGCATTGTACTTTGATATGTATGCCTCTGTTTGTTTTTAAACTTTTCTTGACATTTATTTTGGTCAAGTGTTGCGTGTCTGAGCTGTTTCTTCTCTCTCGTCCTGAACAGGCTGTCCTCTGGCGTGACGGTAGGTGGGTGGTGTGGAGCTGGCCTCAGCACCGGGAGAGGCCCCCTCGCCCGCCTCCTCCCAGCGCTGCATGGCTGCAATGGCGCCCGCTCTAACCGACGCCCCGGCCGAAGCTCACCGCATACGCTTCAAACTGGCTCCGCCCTCCTCCACCCTCTCGCCTAGTGGTGTGGAGGGAAACAGTGGCACCAGCCACATCCTCGTATCCAGTAACGGCGCCGTCAAGCGCAAGTCCTCGGAAGAGCGCCCTGCCCGCGGGGCAGGCCCCTGCAAGAGAGAGGAGCCGACCTGCGTAGACGCACCACCGACACATTTAAGCAAGTTTCAGCCGCTCGTGACTTCGTACCGTTGCTCGGATGTAATGTCTGTGCACTCTACAAAGGAGTCTCTCAAGCTGCAAGGCGTCCTACTGCAGAATCACGGCATCCTGCCTAGTTTCTTACCACGCAAGCATCAGACATTGGAACTCTCTGAGGAGCAATTTAAAAGTATCATGAGTGGAGGTAGTGGGAGTGCACCTTGTAGCCCACCTGCGCTGCAGGGTACTCCTATGAATGGCATGGCTAAAAAATTGACTAAACAAAGTCCTGACAACAGAGACAATGCCGTGACCTTGAACGGAGGCAGGCACACAGAACAGGAGTCGCTTTCTCATAGTCATGTTGTTGCCTCCCATGGGGGGTTAATTGGAAACGGCCCCCTTCGAGGTGCCACTGAGCAACACCATTGCCCAAGAGATGTGTCCCAGGACCATCACAGTAACCAAGAATCTTCATCCTTTTTACACCCTGTTGCGCCTTTAGACCTTGACGAGGAAAAGGTTTCCGGCAGATTGCCTTCACTTACTGCGGACACTTCAGTTGCTTCCCCTGCTGCACTGCAATACCCACTAGGCAGCCTAGGAACTGAGCTGCGCGACCGGACCCAGCAAAGCCAAAGCCGGCAGGGGGAGATTGAAGGTCGGCTACGCCGCCTACGCAAGCGGCTGCAAGTTGTGCAGGCTAAACAGGTGGAGCGTCATGTGCAACAGCAGTTGGGAGGACTTCTTAGGAGCACGCTTGGTCCTCTGGATGCTTTGAGGCAGCAGCAGGGACGCCATAGTACAGATGCGTTCACCCCTCAGGAGAGAGACCGGCTGAGTCGTTTTCTAAAGGGAGGCTCAGTGCCGGCCGAGTTGGAGCGTCTCTCACTCAGTGGCACTACCAACCTGAGGTCTGCGGAAGGCGCCTTCGATTCGGATGCTACCGAAAGCAGCTCTGGAGGGGAGACCGATGTTGAAGAGGATGAGCTCGCCAGGGTGGACATTGAGCAGCGACACATTCCTCTGTGAGTACCAGCCTGAATTTTTGTTGTTTTTTTGGGGGTGGGGGGTATTTGTAACCAGTAAAAGGTTTGGTTATATGTATACATTTGCTTATTTTTAGAAAGGGAAGAAGATATAGGCGTTACTTATTTTTAGCCGGCTATGAATAGACACAGATAGTTCACCCTAGCGCACGTGCACAAAGGAATATTACTGCTACATTTCTGCTTACTGTTGTACTCAGGAACCATGTCTACAGAAATATTAAGTGTCTGAAGTAAACTCGTGGTTATGTAAAAACCTGGAGACACTGATTAGTTAATTAGCTGATTAGTTTTGATCAGGTGTTGGGCTGAGGGTTGGGGAAACACTTGCCTAATGGACATCAGTCTTACATTTTAGACATTTACATTTTATTAGAAAGGCTTAATATACTTTGCAATTAAAGGGCTTTTTCTCTTCTGGTGATGAATCAGTTCCTGATGCCAGATTATGTACTGTATGTAAGCCTATTACAAGTCATTCAAGTCTTTGGTTAATTTTTTTTGTACATCTAGGATGATTAATAGCAATTAGAAACCTTACAGACACAATAGAAACGGCCAGTTATTGTTTACTCCATGACTGCATGCAGGAAATCAACAGTAAACTGTGCACTAAAATTTGCATTTTAACATTTTTATACATTTTATAAAAAAACAAAACATTTAACTGGAATTTTTGTTATAAATGTCTGAGGGCATACATGGAACAATTGAAAAAATATTTTAAGAATAATGTGATGTCATTTATTGACTTCTCAAATTGTTTTACTCCATGATGACAGATGAGATGTTAGCTTCGGTTAGGGGTAAAGAAGTCCATAGGAGCTGCTAGGTAAGGATAGAGTTGAATCAAGGTTGTTAATTAGCATGTTAGGCTTATTTTCTATTGGATGCAAAAATAGTCAAAATTTAATAATTGACACACCAAGTCATTAGGTTTATAGAAATTAAGATTTCACACTGTTGCTGTGTGAGACACATTTTCTCTCGCTTGCTCTCTGCTGTTAAAATAGTGTAATTGATTTATTAAATTGATTAAAAATGATCACGGAAGCAAAACTTTTCATAGCTCTTCTGTGTTTTCTTAATCTTGGTGTGTTTGTCCTTTAATAGTCTTGGAAAACTTGTTTTCTCACTAGCCCAGTGGGTCAGAGAGCTTTTGTTTGTGTCAAAGTGCCACATGAGGGATAACCCAGGCCTACATTTCAGCATGGAGACGATCACATGACCATTGCGTAAGACCAAATAGGCTTACTTGCAGATTATGACACACGGACATAGTGAAAGAGTGAGATGACAGTGCTCGGGTTGGCCTTTGTTTAGTGTGCTTTTACCAGTCAAGGCTTTTCTACAAGTGTTTTTTTATTTTATTTTAAATGTTCATGTCTGAATACGTTTCATATGCATGGGTGTAAGATCAGCTACCTGATGTAATCGAATGCAAGACTAAGACCCTTTCAGCCCCCTCCCCACCTAGGATTGATTAGTCATCCTGTTTGGTCAGCCCTGATTGTACGAAAGACTGAAGATCTTTCATCAGCCGGTGTCTTCCACTCTTCAGTGGGATTTCATTTAGCAAGTAGTGCTCATATGCCTTTTATGGTCCTATAAAGGCCAGCTTTCCCTACATGATTCTTCTAGCTTTTTTAGACTTTGTGGGTGTTTTAATGTTTTTTACTGACATACTTTAATGCAGTTGTCCCCAGCCACCGGGCAGACCGGTACCGGGCCGGACAAAAATTTTAACTTAAAAAAAAAACAAAAAAACAAAAAACGATCTC
>JBBIGC010000137.1:1236288-1276978 GCA_037576955.1 Lepidarchus adonis
ACTGTAGAACTTAACAAATAAAAGCAGGAAATTTTAAATTGTCTAGTTATTATTATTTAATTCAAATTATGAACAGGTTGTTTAAACTGCTATAGGTAGTAGGCGGGCACTAGGACCCAGGCGGAAGATACATGGCGCTGCTTGTTAGAGCCGCTAGCTCAGTGCTCGCGAGAGAGACAGTGTTCACTCCGCTCCGCGCTCAGCTAAAGTTTTTAATTTTCGTAATAATCAAATGTTTTCGCGTCGCGCGACACAATCAATCGATTATGAAATTTGTTGCCAACTATTTTAGTAATCAATTTGTTGTTGCAGCCCTATCTGTGTGTGTCTTTGTGTATTTGCTCATCTTCTGGTCGTGCGCCGTAGTCACGTGAGCAGCCCAACTAATCGATAACCCGCATTCGTTGACAACGAATTTCATTATCGATAATTGATTAGTTGTTGCAGCCCTATATTCCATTCACATACTGTATCATTTAGAGAATTGTTACCAGTGCAGGCTTAGTCTCCACTAAATTAATCACAGCAGAATAATTTATGTATTATTATTTATAATATATAATTCTTCTAATATTCTTCTATATTCTTCATGTTTTAGAGATGAACAGGACCACATTTATTTTGGATTTTTTAATCATGTTTTATTGATTCCTCAAACGAAGTATTGACCCAGGAACATGATTCATGAACATTCAGCACAGACGTTAATAAATGTGTCCTGCAAAACTGAGCAGAGAACATCCCTGTTAGTGCTGCTCGTGTTTTACAGGCTTTTTCTATCATGTTAATTGCTGTTAGCGTAATGGATTTGCAGTGTTTTGACTATTTCTTTGCTTTCTTTCTTAAATGTCCCAGGTTTAGGAAACTGCTGATTGTGTGTGTTTATACACAGTGTGTGTGTGGACCATCCTTGTGAGCTGTGTGTGTGTTGCATAATTGCATCATGTTTTTTTTCTTTTGGTTTTATCTTCCTTTTTCTCTCCCCAAAATCAGGGGGATCAACATAAAACCAGAGCCTGACCTGTAGCTGCGGAGACGCAGGTTAAATGCACTGCAGGTGCTTAAAGCAGATGCAAAAACGTCCTAAAGTAATAGTGATTTGCTATGGATTCTGTCACTTCTCATGATGTGGCTTCATTTTCTGTGTATGTTTCAGAAGTGAAAGCTGTAGAACACTTCAACTTTATCATCATTGAAGCGTTTTTAGAGGTTTATAGGTTTTCTATGAAGTCTGGCAGTCAACACTGTTCTAGCCATCGATTTTAACTGTTGCAGTTGTTCAGAAATATTATTTTCTGTTTTATTTTTGAATTTTTCTAGTTTTAGCTTACGGAGTATCACAGTTTAGTTTCGAGAACAAATTTTCTTTGCTGAAACATGTACTGAAGCAGGGTTCCACCAATTCAGTCGACATGCAACAAAAAGCCTTTCAAATCTGTAGTATCAAACCAAAGTGTTCTTCTCAGTGCAGGGTATGGATACACAGAAAACTCTCAAATGTGAGTTTGCCTCTCAAATGTGTTTTTCTGACATTTTAAATCATCCAGTTACTCTGCTGCTGTCAGTGGCCTGAATTCTACCCTGACACAGTGTTTGTGTAATCAGAGACGAGTCTGACCTCCCCACATCTGTGACTGTTTAAACCCCACACAGCCAACATCTTCTGCAAACCAGCACCCACATGCTGAGCAATCTCTCTCTCTCATATTCTCCCTCTCTCTTCTCTCCTCTAACTCTTTTTGCTCTCTCACACTGTCTTGTGTACTCACTCACTCACTCACACTTTTTTCCCTAATTTATGACATTTTAATGCAGTCTTGTTCAACAAACATGCTCACTATTGCACAGTCAACTTCTTTCAGTCATTCGGTTCAGCATTACAGTAAAACTCTTCTTAGATCACAGCCTCTCCCCCAGTTTGTTTCAGCATTGAGCTAAATCAGTAAAAGGGGTGGAGGATTAAAGCCATGAATTTCTACAACATTCCCTCATGTCCTGGAAGGCAGTTGAAAAAATTTCAGTCAGGCAAACTCATAAGAATGAAAGAAAAATGTCTGGGAAATTGTTGTGCTGGAAAATAGAGGGCACACCCCCTCAGTCACATGGTGGGCGAATAGCATCAGTTATCTGTGGTTTCTGTTGGCTGGGAGCAGTGGTAGTGTTTATTAGATCATTGATTTCTGCTCAACTTATTTGAACTTATTGTAAGTTCTCAGGCCTCGGTTGAGATCGAGCTGTAAATATCAACTAGCAGCTTACTAGTAATGCTGCTCCTGTCTCACTCTCATGCCATGCGCCTTTTCACCATCATGGGAAAAAAAAAGATATTTAGAAGAGCAACTTTCAAATCTACTTATCGAGACGGAACATCCGCTCTGATTGAGTGTTTGGGGAATGTGTGCATTTTCTGTCCATCACCCATCTTCCTCTTTTTCCTCGTTAGTATAAATGAGGGACTGTCTGACATCTATAGTCATGTGAAACGTTAGAACATTCCATTAAATATTCAGTTCTTTGTTAAGAAATGTTCACATATTGAGGTTTTATCTCTGGAACATAAAGTGATTTTATTGCAAGTGAACAACAAAGAATTACCTTGATTTGCTAAATGGGTTTTCTATCTGAGGAGGAAAAGTTAGGACACTCTACCCTCTAATAGCTGGTGTTACACCCTTTGGCTGAAATAACTAGAGTGAAATGCTTCTTGGAGCCATCTACCAGTCTCTGATATCGGTCTGAGGAAAGAACCCCACTCCTCAGTGCAGTATTCTTTAAGCTGAGAGATGTTTAAGGTGTACAGCACATTTCAGGTCACCCCACAGCTTCTCAATGGGATTAAAACTCCCCACTCCAGTTCTCTCCATTTCTTAGTTTTTTGTCAGTCCTTGGTGGCTTTACTCTTATGTTTTCAGTCATTGTAATGTTTAGGGTCCAGTTCCACTTCAGTTTTAATGTTCTTACAGATGGTCTCACATGTTCCTCATGCACCCTCTGATACATGGTAGAATTCATGGTGGATTCTGTGCTGAACTGGCCAGGTCCTGCTGCAGCAAAGCATCCCCAAAATATGACACATCCACCCCCATGCTTCACAGTTGGTATGAGGTTCTTTTTCTGGAATGCTGTATTTGTCAAATTTCCTCTGTTCTACTGTTCATATAATTCAATTGTTGACTCATCTGTCCAAAGAACATTGACCCAGAAGTCCTGGTCTTTGTCTACATCCTCTCTGGCAATCTTCAGTCTGGCATTGATGTTTCTGTTCGAGAGCTAAGGTTTCCTCCTTGCAAACCTCCCATACAAGTTAAATGTTTGTGATCTCTTACTGATTGTAGAGTAGTTTGACATCAACAGTAGTAAGAGCTGCTGTAGATCCCATGATGACACATTTAGGGTTTTTGGAGACTTTTTAACATCTTTAACATAGTCTTTTAACATCTGTTCTTAGGCTGGACTTGCTTGGATAGCCAGACCTAAGTTTGTTGGTAGTTGTTTTGGACGTCCTCCACTTGTAAAATATTTTCCGGACAGTGAAATGGCTGATTGCAAATGTATAAATTCTTTTACATTTTTTTTACCAGACTTATAAGCTGCTACAATGTTCTTTGTAAAGGACTCAAAAATCAGGAGCACACCAAACTAAATGTCTGTGGTTTAAATATGCCAAGTCCTTCGAATAATGTTGATCTAATAATTTGCCCTTGATGTGCTACTAGGGTGTCCTAATTTATTCTTCACCAGAAATCACATTTTTGTTGAATAACATTTTACTGAACATTTTGAAAAGAAATGTTCAGTTTTAATTGTTTAGTTGTATTCTTTGAATCTCACAGTATTGTGTCCAAGAATGTTACATAAACACACAGGCTTTCAGGTGTTGTCCTAATTTTTTCACACGGTCGTATCTAAATGGGGTCTGGGCTGTGGTGTAGCTAATGTTGTATTAGCATAACCTGATCATTCTAACTAGCTTGCTAAGAGCATAATATGCTTCCTGTACACTACTGTGCAAATGTCTCCGGTGCCTAAGCAAATAGTTTATATTTATCTATGAATTAGACATGTGTCTGAAACAGGCAAACAAATGACATTAAGTTACAAAGGTACAATATTTTTAAAAAATTTATTTATTGTTTTGGGGTTTTTTTTGCAGTTGTTGATAAACACTTTTTTGGTTATATTTTATGCCTACAGGTGCAACAAGTTCATCGAAATATTGTGACTTCCCAGTGCAAAAATTAAACAATTACCACTGAACATGTGGTATGTCTGTATCATTCGGTATGTTGCTCATTGTGATACTCTCTGCAGTGTTATTACAGTAAAGGGCCCGTAACCAATCAGTTTGCTCTCCAATCACAGCTACAGATGAGTTTCTGTAATTTTCCCAACAAAATTATACAGTTCTGAATTATTTCACACCTGATACACATGCTTTTACATATTGCCGGTATTGTATGCAGCAGTATAATTTGAAGCATGCCATTTCTGTCCATTTTTCCTTTTCTGCAATAATTTTGAAAATGTGCACTTGGTAGAACTTGATCTAAAATGGTATTGTTGGTTGACTTTGAAAGTGTACTATCAAATGTGGTGATGGTAAAATACTGACTGTGATGAATGTGGAGATCTTAAAAAGGCCTAATGCCAGTGTTGTGGTAGTGGGATGTTCTGCCCTGGTCGTGCCACACCAGCTGTCTTGGTAGCAGTTAGAGAGCAGTTATATTTAAATGGGATGTGTGTGTGTGTGTGTGTGTGTGTGTGTGTGTGTGTTTACACATGTAATACACACTTGTAAATTTACACACATAATATAAATAATGATTTTAAATGACGTTTTTCTCTCTTGGCCTTATATGGCAGGACATGTATGTTGCAAATGGTGTCATCAGTAGGGCAACAAGTGTTATCAGAAGATGCAGACCGTGCCCTATCAGTAGGAGTTCCAAAGCCTGTCTCCCTAGCCACCCCAGTTCCCCACTGGTGATATGGTGCTTATTTACTGGACCAGAGCCTTATCAGCAAAACCAGTACCCATACAACACCCCCACCCACCACACATTAAAAATCACTCTTACTGCATTGAATTAATTTATTTATTTAATGAATTGATCCCTTTACACATACACACAGTGATGGTCTTCATGCACTTGCGTGCACACATTCTTATTATATTAAATTACAATATTTTCATTGCAGTCTTGTTAAAACCGTGAAGACACAAGTACATCCCCACCCCCCTAGATTGGACACTAGGGCTAGTGGTCTTGTGAAGCGGGTCAACACAGCGGAAATGTGCTGACTGACTGAAATGTGCTGGGGGGGTTGGAGGGCAGGAATGGGGCTTAGTGTGTGTGTGTGTGTGTAAAGATTGAACATGTTGGTTCTGCTGGACTGGAATTCTAGACATTTAATTCCAGTAACCGTTCTAGAGAAGTGTGTAGCAGTGAATGTTGTTCCTCAGTGATGATTGGACCCCATCCGACCGTAGATTCTCTTGTGAAGATCAGTTTGTCGTCATAATCAGACTATATAAAAACTATAAACTCGTACTGCAAAAATGCTAATTGTCTTTAGTGGTGGGGGAATAAATTTACATTTGTTTAGTATGTTAATATTTACAAAATTTATTACAGTATCAGTATTTTTGCTCCATTTCTGATCTTCTAGCACAGTCTTGGATGTAGTTAAGTTTTTTTTTTTTTGTCATTTTCTGTACTCGTGCGTTTTTAAGTGAATCTTGAAGGAAAGACTGAGGAGTAAAATGGAGACTGATGTAGTCAGAAGCGGTATTTTGACATGAAGACTGATGAAGAAAAATCTCCCTCCATCCCCCAGCCCTCAAAACAACCTCTTGCTCTTTCTTCACCCCCTTGCTCCTCTCGTTTGTTTTTTTTTTAGCTCCTCCTCTACGTCCATGACAGTCATGTGACTCTGGCGCGGGATCTCTCTCTCTCTCTCTTGCTCGCTCGCTCAGTCTCCCGCTCTTCCTCCCTCCTCCTTTCTCGTCTCATCAAACCCTTTGTTCTCAAGGCTCCGCCCAGACCATGTTTGGCAGGCAGCAGAAGAACTCAGCACAGACCAAACCCCACACACTCGCATGCACAAAGTCAGAAGAAGCACAAAGCCTGTGGTTTATAATTACACCTTTAGTGTAGTTTTTCTTCCTAACCTGTTATCAGTAGATTCCCACCAGCTCTTTTCTACGCAGTTTCCTCTGACGATCATTTTACCCCTTTGGGCTTTGGCAGCTTATTGCTGTGTGTTCATACATGTGATGTGAGCAGTGATCTTAAACAAGCCTTCATTTCCTGTTTTCATTTTGCTTCTCTGCATTGTTTAGTCATTTCCTGAGGGGGCGTGTGTGTTCGAGGGAGGGGTTTGCATTCAGCCTTGAAAACATTCAGGTTTGGTGCTGAAATGTGAAGTTAACGTTTGAATGGCCGTATTATCTTTAGACATGTGAAAGTGAATAATGTTGTCTAGGTATTTCATTATATGGATGGGATTCATTAATCAGCAATTAAACGGTCAGTTCTTGGACTTGGTGTGCCGAAAGCAGAAAAAAACAGGTGGGCATAAGGATCTGAGCTACTTTGACAAGAGCCTTGTTGTGATGGCTAGATGAGTCCGATCATCTCCAGAGTTCAAGTGGAGTGTTCAAGGTGTGATCCAAGCAAGGACTACTGGTGAATCAGCAGAAACAGGGTTTTGGGCACCCAAGGCTCACTGATGCATGTGGTCAGTGATGGGGGTCCAGTTCGGTCAGAGCTGAGGAGCCATACTCACTATTTGGCAGGTGGTGCTAATGTTATGGCTGATCGGTGTATATTGTGATATGTTCTGTAGGTATGAGCACTTGTTTCTGTCTATTGTTGTTTGTGGTGTAGGATCATGATGTTTGGACTTGTGCGAGCTAGGAGTGAACAGCAAAGCTCAATACCACAAGTTTGGCTAATTTAATTTTTGGAGACGAGGCCTTTGAAGCTACGGTTCCACCTGTAAGAATTAAATGACCGCTTCATTGTTATGGCATGGACTATAGCATTGAATAAAACTACCAGAGGTTTTGTTTCACCCCTTACAGATCTCATTGTTTCCTTTTTTTAAGGTGTGTAATGTTGACTTGTTATATGTAGTAATGGAACTACATCAGTGTCTATGGTGTGAGCACAGCTGATGGAGAACACACAATTCCAGTGTTTTATCCAACTTTGACTTTTCGACCACATTTATGATCGGCTTCACTTAAACAAAACGTCCTCCTTTATCCCCGGTGTGTAAAGTGAAATTGCCTTAAGGGAAGCAGCTCATACATTTGTTTATTTCTGGAAAGGCTGAGGATGACTCATTGCTTCTTCTGGATTATTCCCCACCTTTAGCCAGCTATTAATTACTGCACTATATACTCCATCATCTCCAAGCTGATTCCACTGTACTATGGCCAATTACAAAGAAGAAATGATTTCTCCTCACACACCTTTGTATATTAATGGCCTGGTATGTTTGGATTTATTTATGAACACTGCCAAGCGGTTTACTCTCATCGACTTCCACACTTGAATAAGGCACAAGAAATGGTAAAAAAAAAATATTTTTTTTATTAATGATGTTTTATACGTTTTTTGTTTGTTTTTACACTGTTTAATTCTCCTTACCTGGGTTAATGAGGACCAGCGTTCAGCTCAACACTCTTTTGATGCAGGTGAATTTGGAGGAGGTAGTGATTTAGACACACAGTGGTTTTTGTTGAGACTGCTGCTTTGGACTTAAGGTTAAACAATCATTAACCACCAGAATGATGGAAGTGACAGAAGAAAAGATCTGGGGCTATTTTTGTATTGTGTGTTTTTGTGTAGGGTGGGGAAAAAAAGGTCTAGCAGTTTCTGAAACATTTGAAGCTGTAACCTTCGACATCAACCCACGCTTCTAATCTGTTTTTCACAAACTATAGTGTGCTGGTTTTTAATATTCTTTCAAAATAATGTCCCGACATATGGGAACCAGTGTCTGGATCGTCACCAAGCCTGTACTGGACGGAGCACAAAATGATCGTAGACTTTATTGAAATCTCTTTGTGACCATTGCTGCGGTTGAGATTGTTTTTCTTCCACAAATGTGTGGTTTTTTTAGTTACTTTATTTCTATCAACTTGATGCATTTGTGCGTATGCACATTTCTGTAAGGGCTTCATAGAGCGAGAGTGATTGGCCACTTCCTGCTTGCTGAGAGAGCTTCCTGTTCCTGGATAAAAAGCTCAAACCCTCATTGCTACTGTGAGTGTATTACACACATTCTGTCGGGACCATCTGTGCTTATTCACCGTTTCTGCTGCACACTTACACTCTGATACATTGGCTTTTTGTGTTTTTCACACACGTACGCACATTTGTTGATTCCCTGTGCTGTTTTTATATTCTGTAGTGGGCGGCGCTATGGCAGAATAACTGTGTAACAATATTTTGTAATTTTAATGCCATTACTGTCATGTTTTTCAAGATTTTAAATTAAAACTGGCCAGTGAAAAAATTCAAATTATGAAGAAAAATAATTAGTTAGCTTTTATTGAATGATTGGGTCTGTGTAACAAAGGCCACTTTAACTCCTCCTAAAACTACTGGAGCTCATTCACTCGAACACAACGGCTCGGCTCTGCTCAGTCCTGAAGGACATGATGGTGGCCATGGGTGTCCCATCTTTATTGGTCAAGGTTTTCCTATGGGGGTCAACAGAAAAGAGGAAAACATTGCTCAGTTGTCACAGATTGGAAAATATCCAGGAAGAAAGTTGCTCAAAAGTTCTATGATACCAGAAAATAATATTGTGTGTGTGAGCTTCCACCTATTACGTCGAGTGGTCAAACCAAACAAGCTAACAATGAATGACAGCTGGTTACCAGTTAAATGACATCATTTGCATGATGCTAATTGGATTATGTTTACTTTTGCTCACTGTTAGCAACATTAGCTTTGCTGAATGAACTATTGCTTTAATCGTGTCTGCAGTGATGTGTTAAGTCATCATGACTCTGCAATAACATTTGTGAAGGTCAACAGAGTGGTTTCTCTCTTGCTCTCTCTCTCTTTTGCTCTCCCCCATGTTAACACTTTTTTGTGGTTAGGGGGGGGTTACCTTGTTAGGAATATATGTTACCTATTTATGAACAATATAAATTACAAGTATGTATAGCCCCAGTTCCTTTTTTTAAGGTTTTGTATTGGCTTTGGCCTACAAATCCCACCTCTGGGCATGGATAATTAGTGTGCATGACAACACACATGCGCACATCGTAATGTGAATCTTCATGAATATGAGAAATGCATGTAGCACACTATGACTACTGCCATTAAAATGGTATGGCAGCTAATTGTATCTGATGGAGGATTTAATACAGTAGTGGCTCAGATGTGATTTGACTTTTGTGCTTCCCCCGACTGCACGTGTTGTATCTAATGTTACTTACAGGTTCCAGAGATTATTGATCAGTTACCTGATATTTGCTGATATTGATATTACATAAAGTCTCGTTCAAGCCCCTTTTTATTTTTTAGGTTAAAAAAATTAAAATATATATATATATAATAAACCTCTTTGCATGTATGCACTAAGAAATAGATTGTGTTGCATCCTGTTTTAAAGCTTACCGTGAGTCATTATTGAGTTGTAATTAAATGTCACTTCCCCTGTGTGAGGCCTGTGTTTTCTCCTTTACTCTACCAGCACAGTGCACAGAGAGGGAGAGAAATGTGAAAGGCTGATTTGAGGAGCTTGTTTGGTTTGACCTGTAGGTATTGATCCATATCCTCCAGAGGCTACAATAGACAGAGCAGGAAAAAGCAGGAGAAGGAGCTAAAAGTGTTTTTTTACACTCTTTCTTCTTTTAAGTCATGTTGCGCCGATATGAAGGGTGTGTGTGTGTGTGTGTGTGTGCGTTCCCAATCCCAGTGCATTAGTTATCTGACCCTGCTCATCTGGAACAAAGAGAGGTGGTTATGTAAGAGTACGTCTGTGTTTCCTCTAGGTTTTGCTCTCGTTTTTTTTTTGTACTGTTTGATTCTATGTAGTTTTAAGTCTCCGCTCGTCCCCAATTCACACAATAGTTTGTGTGCTCCTGTCTTTCACATTTTCTCTCTCTCTTTCCCTGTCTTCGTCTCCCTTTGTCCTGCACTCGTTCTGTCTCTCAGGGAAAGCCTGAGTCATGGCGGTTTGGTTTGGTGAGGTCACTGTGCTCTCAGCCCGTTTCCCACTTCCTGGTCTCTGTATCTCACTGTTTTGTAATCATTTATTGTCGAACGTGTTTTTACAGCGGTATTCAGCAGCAAACCTCCTGTAGTTATGCAACAGCACCACGGCTGATGTTTTAAGCAGCAGGACACAGCAGGCTTCACTGACAGGGTTTGGAGTGTCGACAGTCAATTCAGGGTGTGTCCTGTACAAAGAAAAGAGCAGAAACCCTCTCACCTGAAACACACCAGCCAATGGTGTTCCTTCAGCAGATGTGTCTCTTGTGTTATAGAATGCTTACATTCTTAGATCAGAGATATTTGTGCACTAATTTGTAACGCTGTGGAAATTCTTTGAGAGATGAATATAATTTGATAACTAGTCATCATGATTATGGGAGTTTTTTTTTGTTTGTTTTTTTACATTGCCACATATGCGCACAGAACCTCAGGGAAGACAAATGTCACCTCTGCTTTATGAATCCAGTGTTGGAAAGTTGGATAAAACTTTTAGAACACAATTTATTAGACATTCTCTTACACCTGTGCCATTAAATTACTATTTTAGTGATTCAGATTTTTTTTTTTATGTTTTGCTTTTACCCAAGGATTGGGAAAACTAACCAAAAAGTCTGTTTTTGTGGCGAATTGTCTTTTAAAAGGAAAAATATTACTGACCCATGATGTATTTAAAACCAATTTTGTGTGTATGCATGTTTGTGAGCTGCCTCTGTGATTTGGATTGTGAAAATGAGCAGCACAATGTGAGCTACTGTTCTAGATTTGGGCTTTTGGAAGATCAATCATCAGTCATTCATTTTAATCAAGCGTGATTGTCAGCCTTTTTAAACACTGAGGCTTCAATATAGGACTGGACTTTGAAATATATTTTTGCTGTGATGGGCTAGGCTGTCACAGCCCCGAGTAATAAAAAGGATTATTGAGTTTATCCCAGCATTTTCCATCTGGTACTTTTCCGTCTTTATTTGGAATGTGATAAAACTACACTAGAAATGGCCCTTCAAATAAATGAAGAGGCTGCTTTTGTCCGAAACTGGCTAATAGAACCTAATAGAACGTGGGAGTAAATATTTATTTTGGAAATTATATGGAACATGTTTGTATGTGTCGGTCAGTAATCTGACCAGGGATACATATATACTCGTATATACTCACATACTCTGTTACTAAACCTCCTCCTCACTTGCTTTGTTTTTCTCTAGTTGGAGAAGGGCTGAGGGGCGGCATGCTGTAGACCGAGCCTCCATCATCAGTCACTGGAACTGGCTTCAGGCCCACGTCTCTGACCTGGAGTATCGCATTCGACAGCAAACCGACATCTACCGGCAGATCCGCACTAACAAGGTCAGGAAAACACACAGACAGGGTCTCTCACTTGCACTAATACTCGCACTTTCTCACTTAGAAGCAGTGTCTCTCTCTCTCACACACACTTTCTCTCTCTCTCTTGCTAGGTCTCTCTCTCCTCTCTCTCACTTTCTTCACCCTACACTTTACACACTTTGAAGTGAGATTTCACACCTCTGCTGAGTGCGGGAGCGTGGATGTCAGCCTGCTCTCCTCAGCAGAGAGTCTGTGCTGCTTCCTATCCCTGCATTCATACTTCTTAGCTCTTTGTACAAGTGAAACATTCGGGTGTAGTTATTCACCATCTGGGCCTTTGCTTGGACAGCAGTTGTCGTTTCATGTTAACACATCTGCATCACAATTTGATGCTGTTACAATTAAGACTTTTTTCACGGTAGTTTACAGAAAAGTGATATTCAATAGTTTGTCTAGCATAAACCAGCGTTCCAAAGGTTGATGCAATTG
Organism: Lepidarchus adonis; assembly: GCA_037576955.1. Classification (NCBI taxonomy): domain Eukaryota; kingdom Metazoa; phylum Chordata; class Actinopteri; order Characiformes; family Lepidarchidae; genus Lepidarchus; species Lepidarchus adonis. Next base: position 1,248,345 of record JBBIGC010000137.1, read on the forward strand.
ATTCACCACCAGATTGTGAGACATGAATTATAAAAACTGCATTGAACTGGGTGTGGTGGGGCTATGCCAAAGCTTTGCCCTGCAAAACGTAGAAGTGAGACTTAATTTTACATTGTTCTCGTGCACATTTAGTGGAATAAAATGAACATTATGAATTATTATAACATTATTACATTTACTACTGACCAGTTAAGGGAATAACTTTGACTTATTTCATTACATTGGCACCTGTCAGTGGTGTGGACTATTAGCAAGTAAACAGTCAGTTCTTGGAAGTTGTTGCACCGGAAGCAGGAAACCTAGTTGATCATAAGGATCTGAGGCATTTTGACAAGTGACTGCTATTCACCTGAGGCTGAGGAGTCTCCAGATCTGCTGTTCGTGTCTATTTAAAGTGATTCAAGGAAGAACAACTGGTGAATTGACAACAGGGTCATGAGCACCCAAGGCTCATTAGTGTGTGTGGTGAGTGAAGGCTAGCTTGTGTGGTTGGGTCCCAAAGAGGAACTGCTGTGGTTTAAAATATAAATGCTGACTCTGGTAGAAAGGGGTCAGAACAGTGCACCACTGTCGGAGCTGATTCAGCAGCATGAGGACGAACTCCGTATTAGACACGTGGTCATAATCGAATGTCTGATCTGCGTATTTGGCGTTGGATAACGAAATCTTCACCTCCTCCAGCTGAAGTTGGGACATTTTGCAAATACCAATGAAAGAACTTGATTTGTTCATTCTCTTGAACCTTGTTTTAACAAAAAACATTTTCACTGAGCAACTTCGTTTTTCATAACTGTTAACACAATGCCTCTGTTTTATATTTTTCTTTATTGTTCTGTCACCTTTCTGTTTGGTGTGTGCAGTGGCTTTAAGGCTTAACAGAATAACAGTTTAGATCATGTTGTAATTAGTTAATCAGTCCATGTTGATGACTTGTGAGAACCAAGGGTCTTGATGTTCTGAGCTATTAAAATCGTTTCATTTTCTATCTGAAAAAACTAATGCACCTACAGAGTCTGAGTATCATATTTAAGGTTGAAGTACCTCTCCAGTCATACAAATCTTCTCTCTGAAAACAGTGTGTCCAGCATCTGGACGGGTATTTCTGTTACATGTAATACTTTTCTGTGAGGAAAGGCATTGAATTTCTGTCACCATGGTGATGAGTACTCTGTAAATTTCTCCTGAACAGAGCATAGTTTGTAATAGACAGTTTGAAATAATGGTGCAATTACACATTTGCATGTGTGTTGTTTTTAGAGTATTGTACAATACGCTTAAATCACAGATAATTTAGCATTGAACTAAATTAGTAAAAGTAGTGAATATTTCCCCTGAGCTGGATTAGTGAATGTTGATTTCCTGTATGTGTGGAGATTCTTCATTGTCTAACGCATTGTTGTGTGTTGGTCCGCAGGGCCCAGTCGTGCTGGGGGAAAGTTCAGTGTGTGAGTCGGTAACGGAGGACACTGTGTCGAGGATGGACAGCTTCACATGGCCGGCCTCACAGGTACAGACAGTAGCACACACACTTATTTTAAACTGTAGATGTTTGTGATCAGACAGATGCTGTTGATGCTCAGAAACTTAAATCTGAATTTTATATATATGTCTATACATTTATACATCTATCTATACATCTCACAATACAAATCAAAACTTATTAGGTCATGGTTAATTTCCTTTTTTTTTTTTTGTGAGATGTGAAGATGTCATGTTTCATTTAATATTTTTTTTTGATGATTTCCATGTTCAGTCATACCTGGTTCAAACCACCCGCCATGTTTAGTGAGTGTGTTTGAGGGAAATTATCTCATTGTGCTGGAAACTGGCCTCAGAAACACAAACAGAATGGACAAATGAATTCTGACCAATGAGAAGGTTCCTGGTTTTACAGGGAAACACAGTACATTTTCTTTTATTTTTTTTTCAAATTGCCATCTTGATCAGTGAAGTGGACAGTGAGGCTCAGAGTCTCTCTCCACTCCCGGGACGCAGGGGGAAGCTCCGTCTGAGAGAAATGTTTGCAGCCAGGAACATGGTAATGAGGGTCAGATACTTTAATCAGCTGCTTAAATCTGACATCACTTCTGTAGCAATAAAGTAGGCGTCTGTGATACACGGTCTCTGCAGCCATGGTGCTGGAGAAAGTAGATGGGCTGTTTTTGTTGCTCTGGTATCAAACCTACTAGTTTCAGGAGAGAAGCTTTGGCACTTTGCCTGGAAATCTGTGCTTGCCCAGGGTGGGTTGGCTTGAGGTTGGAAAAAGTAGCGGTGTAAACACTTGTGCGCTTTGTTTTTTTGGTATGTCAAGGGCTTTTTAATCCACTCAGTTCAGCAGTGGAATTTCACCAGAACTGTTCAGCTACTTGGGCGGAACCAAGTGAAGTGTAGTGGGGAGGAATAATGAACGTCCGTGTGGTTGGTACCATTTTTTTTTAATTGTTCTTGCAGGTGTGTGATGCTGATGGGACAGAGGGGTCAATATTGGCCCATGGTATCACCATGGAGACAAACCTGCGGAAAGGCTGCTCGCCAGTTCCACAGGTTAACGGCGTCATCAACAGGTATAAATAGAAAAAAGGCTTTTAGACAATTTTCCTGCATCATAACTTTTTGTTCTGAATAGGAATGAACTATTAGGAGTACAGTAGGAGGAGTAATCTGGTTTTGACGTCCATATTTCTTTTCCCCTTCCTCAGTTTGCGGTCTAGTTCTCCAGAAAGTGCAGAACTGGAGGAGCAGCTCAACTTGCAACAGCAGCGACCCGGCTCTACTTCAGACAGCAGCTGTGTTGCTGCCCGCACTCGGCCTCTGCTGTCTTGCAAGAGACGACATCTGCTCCGACCCAACTCCATCACCAACCTAAATCGCAAGGTATGGCACTACTGGGGGGCGGATTTTTTATAGGTGTAATGATTGGCGTAATTGACGATCAGCTGACCTGTGAATAGTTGTGAATAGTGATGGAGCAATGTCTTGATTCTGTGCATTACAGCACTGCCTATAATGTGCCTTATGTAAATGCTATATATTTCTGTTTATGCATTTGTTTCTTTTATTTGAGCCGTATGAGAAACTGAAGGAACTAGAGGAGAAGAAATTAGCCAATACATGTAAACAAGTGCATTGCAGACTCATTTTTGGAAGGGGATATGTGAGGGGGCGGGTGGAGCTGAGCAGATTCCCTTGTGGTTGCAGGATCAAGAATTTCAGCTATGGACCACACTGATACTATGTATGCACGTGTGTTGACCTTGTATAAAAAAATATGACAAGCATGCAGTAGATTGTGAATTCAGACGAGGTCTTGTGTGAAGATTATGCACATTTTTGACGATTTTGTTTTAATACATCGACCTGAGATTCTTCACTGAAAGAGAAGCTCTTTAGCTAATGCTAAACGTAACTATTACCCACCAAAGAGCAAGAGAGTAACAGGTCCTTAGATAATTGTGTGTTCATGAATCTGAGGAAATTTGGCCTGTAAGGTCCTTCAAATGTCTTTGAATTTAATGTTTAAGAAGGTGTGGAAACACTGACTAGTAGAACAGTCAAGATTTAGGAAAATGGGTCTGAGGTGTCATGAAAATAACCTGTGTGGTATGGGAACTGACATTCATCAGAGACCAAGCATGAAAGCACGTTTGATGTGAATAGTATCAGTAGTGTGTGAAACTATTCATTTTTGTTGATAAATATTGATATTTTTAACACTGTTACTGTGTAACGAATGTGATCAAGATTAAGACTAGACATTGGTTCTAGATCAGTATGATGCCTGATGGACTCGGGCTGTGTTCTCCCCTCTTGCTGACTCATCTCTGCGCTTTCAATGACATTTACTCTCAAGATTAAGGCTCAGCTTGCTGATCCCAGTTCAGTGTCTGTGTGCCTCAGTCCTCTGCTGTGACTCCGCACTTTCCTTATAGTTGATCCTAGATCAGCCTGGTAAACTGACACCTACCCATAAATACACCCCTACCACGACCCAGCATGCACTAGCAGCCACTACAACAATAAGCTCCACTTCCAACCTGGCTCAGCCACAAATAACACATCTCAGACTCCAATTAGAGAGAAACATTCACAGGTTAAAACATTAATCTAAAGTGTCTCTCGATGCACGTAGACAGTTCTGTTCCGTTTTTGGCTGTGTGTGATTTGTATACTTCTATCCGTGGGACCCGGCCCGATCTGTAAGACCATGTGCACAATTTTCAACTTTAAATACATTTAATTCATTGTAAAATCTTTAAAAACATACATACACAATCACTTGATAAAATATGACAAGAAAAACTTACCTGCCTAGCGAATACTCAGCTTATTTTGCGATTTTTGTAAAACACTTAAATGCTGACAAACTCATTATTGTGTATTTGTTTAATACCTTGCAAAATTTATGCTAATTTTATTTTGCAGTTCACGTTTAATGCTAATTTAAATAGTAGTAATTTTTTTCTTCAAAAAGTGCAGATAAGAGTGTTATTTAAGCACTGGACCAATAAGCTTTGCCGGTTAGAGTAGTAGTATGATTTCAGTCTTAAACATTCCCTACAGCAACCCAACAACTTTAAAAAGTCCAAAAACCTAGTAAGAACAGGAACAGAAGAACAGAAAAGCTCAGTGTGAGTCATTCTGGTTAACGGTAGCTGTGCTGACTTTGTCAGGTTCAGTAAGGGTGTCTGATCTTTATTCCATTATGTTTCTTTAAAAAATTAAACCTCACAAATGATTTTTTTATCACTGTTTTTATCTTGGCAAATGCAGGACTGTGTCTAAAGACTGAAAATAAGGATTAGCTGCATGTTTCTTCTCTGATGCAAACTAAATTTAAACACGAGAAAATTCTTACTGTCCCTAAAAAAATTATTTATCGTGTAAATTACAAATTAGTGTAGTTTGTAGAGGCTATTTTAAATGATTAGTTTTTTGGTCCATATATACTTCTGGATCTTCTGTTGTACCACAGTTAAGGGAAAAAATTGTTAGTGTGTAATTCAACAGCAATATGTAGCAGTACATAGCGCAACAAAAAATGTTTTACATAAAGATTCTCTAAAAGTGGGGAAAATGAATATGGTATTTCATCCAGCAGTGATGGTAGGTTTGTGCTGTGATATGCAGTAAAGCTTTGCGTATGCGTTCCCTTTTCTGCTGTGTGATGGCAAGGTAACTGCATAACTTGGTTTTCAATACGTTTTGGTTAGATGAGCTGTAGTTGCCTATAGCAACCTATTAGAATTCACTCACAACCTGTCGTACACACACACACACAAACCATCTTGCTTTTCTCTTGCTTATATGCATACACGCTGTGGTTACGGAGTCAAATGAGATACAAGCCTGCATGCAAAACATTTAGATGTTGAACAAAGTGTAAGTTAAAGCAGAATGCAAAGATTTACAAATTTCATAAACCCATTTTTATTTAAGATAGGACATTTAAAAAAATTCAATGTTAAACTGAGTAAATGTAGTATTTAAATTTTTTGCGTATAATGGCAGCAACACATCTAAATAAATGTTGGCACAGGGCCTTGTTTACCAGTCTGTAGCAACTCCTCATCTATTAACAACAGTCTGTAAACATTTGGGAACTGAGGAGACTATGGGATTCTAGCTGCTCAACACTCCTGGGTTCTTTATAATGTTTTTCAGTTTTTCTGTAGGCAGACGAGCTCAGCACTCGGTCCGATTATAAAGCCTCTCTGAAATCTGCACTAATGCCCCCCCATAACATCGTCCTTTCAACTGAGCAGTGATGACAAACCGAATGGTCCCTCTTCGCTTGAGGACCCAGTGCCCATGATTTCCAGGATGAATTTCAAGTTTAGATTCATCTGACCACAGAATCATCTTCCTCTCTCTCAGTGAGAAAAGGCAGCTGTGTTTTTGGAACATGTTCACATATGTCTGCTGCTTATAAAGACTGCGGTTTCTGGAAGTGTTCATTGCGCAAACATTATTCCAGATTCTCAGGATTTTTTGACGAGCTGTGCTGTAGATTATTCTGAAATTGTCTATTATTTATAGACAGATTGGTGAAGATACTGATTATATACCCAATTATGTTACTGACCTACTGAAATGCTCCTTTGGCCGTTTCATTTTCCAGCCCTTTCTTGCCCTGTTCCAACTTTTTTGAGATGTTACTGCAGTCACATTAAAGTTAGATAATATTTTTCATGATGGTTTCTATCTTCTGTTGTATTGGCAAATAACTGAATTCTTTATTTTATTTACTTTTTGTCAGTGATCCGTAGGAGTGTAGGACCCCTCCCTTTCTGTGTGTGTGTGTGTGTGTGTGTGTGTGTGTTTCATTATGTCTGATATTCCTCCTTTGCTCTTTCTTCACCCAAGCTGCCGGTTCAGAAGCAGGCCGGTCCTGGGCGCTGTGCTTGTGAGGTCAGTGGTCAGTGTGTAATATGTTCAGGGCGTTCTCTGGTTCCTCCGGACGTTCAGTTCCAGCTCCCCCTGCTGGACAGACTGGCTCAGTTCGACCCCTGCGTCCACCCCATTCTTTCATTTCCTGATGGTAAGTACATCTATTATTAGTTGATGTTTTTTGGTCAACACTTATTTAAATGAGCTCTTTATCAGTCAGTTAGTCAGCAACATGGATTTATATTGTCCTAAAATGATCAGTAAAATTAAAATACTGTTTATTGCTTATAAGCAAATTTGGTTTGATAGCCTGCAGTGCCTTCCTGGAGCTGTATAGGAAGGTGTGTTGGTATTAAATGAAAGAATCATTGTATAGAGGAAATCAGAGGATAATGTTTTCTTTTCTATGCTTTTCTTTGTCCAATGTTCTTTTTAAGTGTCAATAACACAAGTCAACAGCCCGTTCCCCTCCAGCACGTATAGTGTTTATGATGAAGCTGATGGTGTATTGGGTGATATTTGGTTGAATCAGCCCAGGTCAGGACTGCACAGCTCCTCTGAAACTTTCTGGAAAATGTATTTCTTGCTCCAGTCTAGAGATCTTTCCGGAAAGTCTAAGTACAGTAAGTGAGGAGCAAGGAGAACATTCTCATCAGGATGTGGAGCATCGCTACCCAGGCTTCTGGAATGAGCGTATGATGCTGAATACGGCTGATGAAATTTAATCATTGGTGCAAGAGCAATGTAAACTAACATTACTTGTAACACAACGTTGACCTGACTGGAAAAAAACTGAAAACACACGTGAAATCGGCACGGATTTAGAAAAGTGCGTCTCTGATGATTATAATTGTTATATAATTAATTATATTTATATAATTATTTTATCAACCTGCTAGATCTTTAGAGACTCTGTTTATATCACATAACGTGATGCTCAGGGTGGACTGTGGTTTTTATAGAAACCTCATCACTACTAGATTCTTCTTTCTTTAATCACCTGCTACTTCTCTAAAGGTCGAGTTTTCATCTGATGTCTGGGTCACTATTTGAAATGCTGGAGGTCAGAGGAGAGAAGAATCAGAGATCTAGTCTTTGGAGGATGGCAAGCAGTTACATTAGTTAGGGAGGGGAATACAGCTCCTGGCAAAGAGTATGGAATCACACATCTCAAGATGATGTTCATCCAAATGTTTAATTGTGTAGAAAAAAAAAACAAGCACATACATGCCACAAAACTATTGTCACTCAACAATCCAACCTTGTGGCTGTAAAAAAAAAAAAAACACTTAAAAAACAAACAAAGATAACTATGTGTCAGTGATGACTGTTTTAAAGAACAAACAGAGGAAATCTGAGCAAATTATATAGGATAACCATGCACTTTGCATTTCTAAAATTAACTGCTAATTAGACTGCAGGTAAAAACGAGCGCTTGCACACATTAATGATGAGTTGAACTAAGACGATTGACATAACTCATGCCTCCAACACGAGAGATGTCAGTTGAAACAAAGGAGAGGATTATCAAACTTCTTGAAGGTAAATCTTCACGGAACGTTGTTCCCAGTCAGCTGCATCTAAAATCTGTACCAGGTTCAAATCAAATGAAAAGGTTGTAAAAGGGAAGCGTACTGATGGACTAAGAAAGACATCAAAGCGCCAAGACAGAAAACTTAAAGCAATATGCCTTAAACAGAAAATGCACAACAGAAGAAATGAGGAACAAATTGAGCTTAAAGTGGAGTCAATGTCTGTGACCGGACAGTAAGAAATCTCCTAAAAGAAATGGGATTTACATACAGAAAAGCCAAACGAAAACCATCTTTAACATCTAAACAGAAAAAAACAAGGTTCCAGTGGCTAAAGAAAGACGATCTTGGACTGCGGATGGCTGGATGGATGGATGAGAGTTATATTCAGTGATGAATCACGAATTTGCTTCGGGCAGGGAGATGATGCTGGAGCTTTTGTTAGGTGCCGTTCCAATGAAATTTATAAAGACAACTGCCTGAAGAAAACATGCATATTAATATTAATGATATTGCTTGTGTGTCAGGTAAAGTTATGGGAGAAGTGGCAGTCATTACATCTTCTATAAATGCATGAGTTTATGTTGAGATTTTGGACACTTTTCTTATTCCATCAATTGAAAAGTGTTTGGTGCATCGTGCCATAGGGCAGAATCTGTGAAAACATTCCTCCAGAAAAGATATATAATGTCGAAGGCATGGCCTGCACATAGTCCAGACCTTAATCCGATTGAAAATCTGTGGTGGAAATGAAAGAAAATGGTCCAGGACAAGACTCCAACCTGCAAAGCTGATCTGGCAACTGCAATAAGACAAAGCTGGAGACAGATTGATGAAGTAAACGGTTTGTCATTAGTTAAATCTGTGCCTCAGAGAATTCCAGCTGTTATAAAAGCCAGAGGTGCTGCAACAAAGTACTAGTAGTGTTTTTATTTGGTGATTCCATATCATTTTCCTCAGATTTGTGTGATTCCATATTTATTTCCTATGTTTGATCTTTAGTTGTCATTGACTATAGTTCTCTTTCTTTCTTTCTTTCTTTCTTTCTTGGATTGGAAGGTTGGATTGTTGAGTGACAATAGTTTTGTGGGATGTATGTGCTTGTTTTTTTCTACACAAACATTTGTATGAACATCTGAGATGTGATTCCATACTTTTTGCCAGGTGTTGTAATAGTAAATGGAGTGAAATAGAAATCTGCAGTCTTTACTTTCTCAAACAAAAGTAAAGAAGATCGTGAATTGTTGCGATTCTTCTTTCTGTCGTTTTTTTCAGCCAGTTTGTTCTGGTTATATTTAGTCTGTTTGTCTCATGGTCATGTGCGGAGTTGCACTGTCAGTGCTGCTACAGTAAACAACTCCATAATCGTCTATTACTTACCAACTCAGCATTTTGAATACGTTCTTTCATTTATTCTGATACCATTTCATTCCTCTCTTCCCTGCTTTCTTCCGTCTCCACCCAACTGCTGTTTATGACCCGTCAGAAAAGAGAAGTAAATTCCTCCTGCTCTCTCTCTTGCCCTCTTTTACTCTCTCTGTCCTTTAGCAGTTTTTACTGCACCCAGAGTCGAACAATAGTCACTAGCATCTTGGACATGTTCCCTCCTAAGTGTTAATTATTCTGTGCTGCTGTTTCCCCTCTTAAAATAGCAGCTGGACTCGCAGCAGCAGCAGCTCTCACTGTAGTGCAGGCAGGCGCTGTGTGCTACTGCAGCAAGCAGAACTTATTTTTACCTTATTCTGTTGTGTTTTAGGTCTGAGGACAATCCCAGTGTCACATTTAAAACATTGGATATAATATTTTAAGGTCTGGTGGAGAAAACTATTGTCATAGGTCTCGTACTATAAGACCTATAACGACATCATCTCACCCAAAAAGACGTGAGGTGAAGTCATGGTTTTGAGCAGCATTCGGTCTCCATTCTGTCTTAATAGATTAATTGCACTTTCTTATGGAAATTAAACAACTTTTACTGAACTGAGTTTATTATATTTGCCCATTCTCTTCTAAAAAAAAATGGGAAGGTGCCTTAAAGAACCTCCTCCCTTCCATCTGCCTAAATTCTAAAGCAATACGCAACAAGAGGATCTGTGTACAAGTGATTCACCAAAGTTGAGTGTGTTTCATACAGCAAATTGAGGAACACACACACACACACACATATATATATATTTGTGGCTTGTGTACTAACCCAATACAATGTGAGTAACATTCTTTACACATGAATACACATTCCTACTCATGCTTATGGTCATGTATATATCAGGTTATTTATAGAGACTTTGAACATGATCTACCAAATCTGATTTTAGAACTCGACTGTGTTTACGGCAGAGGATTATTACAAAGCCAGATTCATCTTGGGGAAACTGTTGAAATCAAATGACAATTATTGAAGCAGCAAATGTAGATTATATTCAGGCTGATTCATCTGCAACTTAAAATGAGTCATTTTTTAAATTGAATATCAGTCTGATCCCAGACCAGTGTTTTTATGTCTGCTAGGAAAATATTTAAGCGTCTCTGTGAAACCGGCCCATTTTACATTCATACAGAATGTTTCCCCTGCTGCTGCTCTTGTGTGGAGAGTGCAGTAAGAGTTCAGAACGGGCTGGGTTTCATGTGGAGTGTAACTGAAGCAGGGGAGGTGAGAGCTGGGAAACTCCACTGGGCTTCAACCCTGCAGAATCTAGAAGGTGATGCCCACTACTGGTGAAATACGAAACTGCAGGCATCAAGTTTGGTTTTCTTTCTGGAATCAGTGTCTAAAGTGTCCTTTTGGAAAATGGAAGGTACATGGCAGAGTGGCACGTTTCAGGATGCAGATCTTTCAGTCACATTTGAATAAATCTGATCATTTAAAAAATGTGGGTTTCAGCAGTAGATTTAAAATGAGCTGTTTTTGTTTTTATTTTGGCTCTTTGCAATTAGCAGACGTTTCTTATAGGACATCACTTTTTATGTGTTTATGAGATTCTTGCTGTCTGTTGTTTTATTAATTTAGTATTTTTTTACATTTTTGTATTACCTTTTTTTTTATCTGTTTGAGATTCTTGCTGCCTGTTGTTTTATTAATTTAGAATTTTTTTTAACATTATTTTATTATTACATAAGCTTTGTTTTGCCCTGTACTTTTTTTACTTTCAAAGATGTTCCTGTGGTTTGTCAGTCAGTGCTTTGGTTTGTTCTATATCTTTGCTTTAACATCATTTTTTGTGCATTAATTTATAAATTATTAAACTATATATTCATATTTCTCTCTCTCTCAGATGTGGGTGTAAGTCTGCATTTGCAGCGTGTTTTGAAGTGTCACTGGCAAGGCCGACCCCTTGAGAAGATCAAACCCATCAAGAAACTTTCGCTCAAACACAAGCTCCCCCTGAGCCGTCTCCCGGACCCTCTATCGACTTCCTCCTCCAAAGAAAAACATAAGCTTTCAAATTCGCTCTCCTCCGCTGTCCGTAAGTAACATGGTGCCATTCATCTCCTACTATTAGTCCACAGCTGCTCCAATCAGAGTTTTACATGGAACTGATTAAATGTTAATAAAAAGAGGACTTGGGTTTATGAGGGACTTGGGTCTTTAAGTTGTTACCTGGTCTGTTGTGAGCTGTTGGTTGGGGGCGGGGTTGGGGGCGTGGTTTGGGGCTCTTAACCTTTACAAAGAACCTAATCTGTGCTGAAGGTCTTCTGCCAGTGGAGGAACATGTGAAAGTGACCCTTTGTCTCAGGTCAACGGTCTGGACTTGGGTAACAGTGACTCACAACACAATGGCCGAGCTGCTACCAGGCTGTAACAGTGACACAGCCTTTCATAATGGAGCACATTTCTGCTTTGAGCCAAGTGTATGAAATGTTTGCTATTATCTGTAGCTATTTGGACTAATATGCTTTTCTCTGCCACCTTTATTAAAAGTTCTTGGATTTCTTTTTGTCTACAATTTTCTTCTCTCTCTCACTTTCCCTCTCGTTCCCCATTCTAAGGGTTGTCCCATCACAAAATTCGGGCGGAGAAGCTGCTTCGGCAGCAGAGCGATGGCGGCGAGTCTCGTCAGCACTTCCGGGCAGATCGCAGCCACACCTCTTTTGACAAGAGCCACAGCCGGAAGAGACCACGCGAACACTCTTTGGAGCGTACAGAGAGTGCGTGTTACTTTCCTAACACATTTTCTCCTTACTGTGTCTCCACCCACTCTAGGTGTACAGGTACCTCCTAAAAAAATTTGAATATCGTGAAATTGTTCAATATTTCTTGACATTGCTTTCACAAAGCAAAATTCATATTATATAGATTCATTGCACATAGAGTGAAGTATATTAAGCCTTTATTTCTTGTAATTTCAGTGATTATGGCTTTCAGATAATAAAACCCCAAATTCTCAGAAAGTGAATGAGAATATTATGATAAAGTTCAATCTTGGAAAGTCATGGTGTCGCATCCTAATCAGATAATTAACTCAAAACACCTACAAAGGTTTCATGAGCCTTTAAATGGTCTCAGTCTGGGTCAGGAGGCTACACAGTCATGAGGAAGATGCTGACTTGACTGAGGTCCAGAAAACGGTCATGGGCACCCTCCACAAGGAGGGTAAGCCACAAAAGTACTAAATACTAAACATAAAAAGTCAAGGCTTGACATATTACACTCCATATTGTAATAAATCTATATAATATATGGATTTAACGTTCGAAAAGTTAATATTCAAATAATATTGATTTATTATTATTTTTTCTATATTCAAATTTTGTTAGGTGTACCTGTATGTTATTCAGAACCTTAATGGTTATTTCATTTTTCATGGCTGACTGCTTTGCATAGAGTTACAATTTTTTTTGTGCATAGAAAGTGATTGAATTTAAATTATGAATCATTACTAGACACAAGCATAAAGCTTTTATCATATGGTTATTGTTGGCATCATTGAGGGTTTTTTTCCCTCTTTAATTAGATCTTTATTTCTGATATTTTTATTCTCCTTTCTGATTTGCATAACAAGATCCTTAGTTTTAGGTTTCTGTTCCCAAATATTGTTTACTTATTTGGTCCTTGTATGTAACTTTTTTTTTTTTTTCTACAGATATGCCCAAGGTGTATATGGAGGTAAACAGCCCGTGCTCCTCTCTGCTCAGCCTTAACACCCCCAGCCACAGTCCTCTGATCAGACAACTGTCCTCCTCCGAGAGCCCCACACCCTGCAGCCTCAACAATGCCACACCAGTAAGACTCACGCGTGAATGATGTTCCTCTGTTTTATTTCCACTATTTTCTATATAATGTTGCTCAGTGAGAAATACTGTGTGGCTCTTCCAGCAACCCATTCGCCGGAGGAGAGGAGAAAGCTCGTTTGACATCAACAACATTGTCATTCCTATGTCTGTGGCAGCCACCACCAGAGTGGAGAAACTGCAGTACAAGGAGATCCTTACACCGAGGTTAGTCTCTCTCTCACACACACACATTCCCCCAGTCAGTGTCTTATGCAAATGTGCTCAGTTTCTGATTTTTGCTGCTTTTGTTTTCATTTAAGTTGGAGAGAGGTTGATGTTTCCTCAAAAAAGATCTCTGAAGATGATGACACAGCGGAGGTATAGATCTGCCATTTTCTTTTAAAAGCCCCGTTTGAGCAATTAGTGTTTGATCTGCAGCTTGTACGGCTTGTGGGCTTTTACACTGTTTAAGCATGCCTCTGTTTTTCTATTTGTGTGGGCGTTTCTTCATCTTCTTTCCTCTTTTCTTCTCTCAGATTGAAGATCTGTCTGATGCAATGTTCTCCCAGCTGCATCTAGCTAATGAAGAGCAGGAGCGTTCCCGGTGGAGCTGGACAGCCAGTGCTATTGCCAAGAGGAGAGGCAGCAGGTGTGTGTCTATGGCTTCATTGGAGTATAGAGAATACGATGTTCACATGTCATTTTAGATCCAAAAATTGTTCAAACATTCACTGTCCATGTGTTAATCTGATCATCTTATTTTCATTAAATTTTTTTCCCCTTATTTTGCTTCCTGCTTACATTCATCATTAAGGTTATTTATGGCAGTTTGGCCACACAATCCTGTGTCAATCAAATCTGTATTTTAACTTCTATGAAGATGAAATTTGGTCGGTTTAAGTACATGAAAGCGCTTTATTTTAGTTCTGATTACGTAGTTTCTACGTTTTATCTAAGGGTATCGGTAGCATTTCCATGACAATGTGCTCATTTTTCTTTCATACCTTCCAGGTCTTATAAGTCTGTGGATGGGCGAACCACACCACTGCTGGGTGGCACGAACCCGTCTACACCACAGCCTTCATCCCCAGACACCACACACTTCCACCTGCTGCAGGACTACAGCTCCGCCACATCTCCTTCCAGCCCTGCGAGCCCAGAGATGCTGATGTTCTCTGGCCTTCACACCCCTGGATCCAGAGACTCTCATCGCCTGTTGTCCAATGAGGACACTCGCTGCTCCACACCAGACACCATCTATGAGGAGATGGTAGGCTCCCAGTGTTTTGTCAAATGCTCAAAACTTCGGAATTCTTACAATTGTGTTCACTTCTCTTTATTTATGAGCATTTTTATGTTTTTTTCCAATGCCGGAAGCTCCTACAACACCCCCATACATTTAGTTTAAAGCATAAATAGTTTTACTCTTAACTAACAGACTAAATTTACATCAGTTTGTTTTTTTGGATGGTTGGTGAAATGCGTTCGTTTATCGGACGTGTTGTTCACTTTAAATAGGCGCTGAAGACATGTTTTTGTGTTTGTTTGCTATATGCTACGCCGCTCAGTCGATAATTCTACCTTCTACATCTTTCTCTGCAAGGTTTCCCAGCCAGTGCAGCCATGGGAACGTCGGACTTTCCCTCTGGACGTAGAGCCATTGCTGGAATACGAGTGTCAGAGCAGCCCAGCGGGCGAGCGGCAGTATCGAACCATGCGCAGAATCTCCGGCTGCAAGACCAGCTCTTCCAAATCCGAGTCTGACGCCGGCCCTCCGTCACCTCCACCCGAAGACAGCAGCAAACAGAAAGCCAACACACACAAGCACACACACCAATGAAGCTTGGACATAAACCCTTAGACTCCGACCCCCACCACCACCACCACCAGCTTTCCTAAATGATGACACCAACAAAAAATATATATACATATATTAAAACAATCCTGTTGTTTGATATTCAAACATCAGTTAATTCTTTCACAGTTTTTAGTGAATTGTATGGAAATGTAGAGACCTGTTTTAATTCTCTTCTCTGCTTTTTCTTTTGGGTCACTGGAAAATAATTGTCGATAGGGAAAAAGAAAGAAACGTGAAAGATTTATGCCTAGTGATGAGCAGAGACTCAGTATTGTCCAAATTGCTGATGTGCACTTGCCCAGCATTCGCAGAGACTGAAGAGATTGTATTGGTTGTGTTAAACCAATGGGTTGGCCAGTGTCTCTACAACATTGACGTAGGTACAGCCCCCACTGAGTGATTAAAACAAACAGAAAAAAGAAACACGCACACGAATATTTGACAAAATGTCATGCCTTTCCTCTTTGTTTATCCTTTATCATTTTGTTTAGCACTTCGTTGTTTTTTCCTCGACCCCCATTCGTTACCCACTGCATCGTATGAGACGGAACTCAGCATTTCTAATCAGGGTTCAGCTTTAATTCAGGTCCATTGTTGATCACCCCCCTGCGTTAAGTTTTGTTGCATTCTGCCGGATGCTTGTAAAGGCGACTGGAGTCCGTCTGTGCCCCTTTGTCAGTTTGACTGTTATGAAGCAACCGGCCTCCTTTACTATGCGTCTGTTCTGAAAGTGCAGGACAAGGTTCAGCTGCACTATCGATCATGCAAACACTGATCCTCCATCGGCACTGCAGCGAGGATCAGTTATCTCCCCACTGCTGCAACTCTTTATAAGCAAAATATAAGCACTTAAGTTGCTTTCTTTCAATCCTACCTGCTTATCTTTGGGGACTGCTGCTTATTGGTTGGATTAAAGCTTCACCTCTAAATTTGCACTCTGATGCTTAGCACTGTTCTGTTAGTCATTCCAAAAAATGGCTGTTTTGTTTTTTGAATTAGGCACTTTTGAATCAGTTCCATTCTGGTGTTCGTGAGTAGAATCTAAAAATCAAGGCGAGATCTTTTCACCGCTGAGTAATCCTAATTTTGATGAGCTGCACTATTCTGCCTTTGTCCTAAGAGACGACTTGCCCCATCAAGCTAAACGAACCAGCAATTACACACGTGTCTCTCCACTGTTTGTGAATGTACCAAAAGCCATCGAAGTAGAGAAGATGGAGTTCGTTCGTTTCTACACCTTGTTCTGGCTCCTCTAGTGTTTCGTTCATTATCCAAGCTCCGCCTTAAGAGAGGTCAAAGATGGAGGGCTGGCGATTGAGAGAGACCATCAACTATTGCCCTGTTTTCTACTGAGATTTTCCCATTTTTTCCCCCCATACCAGTAATCAAGCACGATTGACGATGGTCTGTCTCTGTGCTTGGGGTTTCGTACACCCACCAAGCAGACTCAATGTACTATAGAGTTTAGTTCGCTTTTGAAAGCCAATATTGTATTGTGTGGGTTATTTTCATACCAAGAATTTCCAGTGTGGTGAATGGGGGTTTGGGACGAGTCCGGTATATCCTTTAGCATGTAATAGTTTGTACAAAAGAGTATATTTTGTAAATACATTGTTTGATTCTTTACTGTGTTTGATGTTGAGGCTGTAGCTGTCCTGATTGTATAGGGAGAAGACACATACAAAAAATATTTAACACTTTCTTTATGCAGAGGCAAAAAAAAAAGAATAATTAAGAAAAGAAGTGTATGGATAATCGGCCAATCTGACAGACAGGCAGCATTTGTGCTTCTCAAAATTAAAAGTGAATTATATTGTACCCTGTAGTGTCTCCTGCTTTTTCATGCCTAGAAAGATAAACGTTGGTGCTTTTTATACACAAGACATGACACGGCTCTTTAATACCGACTTTATTTCCAAATCCACGTTTACAGCAACGAGTATGAGTGTAAACCAAGTGATAAAACACACGACTACAATGAGGACAATCACAACTGTCAAGCTAGAATGTACTGTAGAACCGCAGTGAGAATGAGTCATGATTTTTTAACAGAAAACTGGAGATGCCTCTTTCCCAGTGAGAGTTTTTGAATAGAAGCATTTTTCTTTTTTTAAACCAACTTTCCCTCTGTGCGTCACCTATTCTTTTACATGTTCTCACTTTTTTTTAACCAGCAGGACACAGTCGTTTGGGGTCAGAGACTGGATTTGTCAAGTACACAGCAGGAAGTTCTGAACGGACTAGATATGGTCAGTTAACACTGGTCTGAACATCACTCCCTGAATCTGGGCCCATGTTCCTGAAGCTTCTCAGGGCAGTGAGTCTGGTGCATCTGCTCCTCTGGTTATCATAGTAAGAGGCCCAGCACAGTCAGCAAGACCAACACTGTCGCCTGCTCACAAGGCATCTCTGAGAGAAGCTGTGTTTGGGCTCACACTTACACACAAGAGCCTTGATGTGCGGCAGGTGTGTGTGTGTGTATATGAGGCAAAAAATTATGCTCAGCGACCAATTGTGCAAGTTCTCCCACTTTAAAAGATGAGGCCTGTCATTTCCAACATAGCTTTACCTCAACTATGAGAGACAAAGTGAAAAAAAAACTGATTTTTAAACAGTTTATTTGCAAATTATGGTGGAAAATAAGTATTTGGTCAATAACCAAAGGTCATTTCAATACTTTGTTATATACCCTTTGTTGGCAATGACAGAGGTCAAACGGTTCCTGTTCCACAATTCGTCGCTAACTAAATACTTATTTGCCCCAATGTGTGTGTGTATATATAATATATATATATATTTTTAATACATTCTCTCATATTGCCAGTTTGATCTTTACCATTGTGGGCAAGGCCAGTAGGAACTGAAGGAATCTAATCCAACATCAGCACTTGTACCTGAAATTGGGGAGGTCAGGTCATGGTGGTTTTTTTTATCTTTAAAGACTTGAACAGGCCTAGTGAACCCCCTTCATGTTCTGCATGCTTGACATAATAAAAGGAAAAGAGGCAGCTCCACGTGTATTATATGTCCATTCATAGCATAATTTTTTTATATCAAAAGGAAAAAAGCTGAGGTGCATTGAAGATATAAAAAAGGCATAATAAATATCAGGTAAGATTGACAGAAACATAAAAAAAGCATTCTTGTCTTACGTCGATCACGTTCACACAATACGATTAGTTAAGAAGTGCGCAGCTTGGATTTCTTTTGCGAGAAGCGTGTGGTTCTTTGTAAACCCTCATTTAAAATCGGGACCC
Source organism: Lepidarchus adonis (assembly GCA_037576955.1). Taxonomy (NCBI): domain Eukaryota; kingdom Metazoa; phylum Chordata; class Actinopteri; order Characiformes; family Lepidarchidae; genus Lepidarchus; species Lepidarchus adonis. The sequence continues at coordinate 1,266,590 of JBBIGC010000137.1, forward strand.
CTTTAATGTTGGAGATGAACAGAGCATGGGTGGAGGAGAACAGGGTCAGTGACTGCGTGCCAGGAAACGAGTGTAGAGGCGTTAGTGTGTTTGATCAGTGGATTTGGAGAAGGCATCTTTAATGACTGGCTGTGTATCGCATGTTGTGTTGTAATGTATTTGCTCATAGCAGCGGTTCTGAAAAGGGCGTTCGTGTTTTTCTGCTGCATCTTCCTTTCCTAAACGAAAGCCTCGACGTCCAAATGTCACTATTTACATCTGACTGCGAAGTCAATGAAGCAAAGGGAGGCACTTTTTTTAAAACCAACAATTGCCACTCGCACCACAGCCTGTTGAGTTAGTGTTTTAACTAAACGTCTTCCTTGCCTTTTATTAATATTGTCTGGTTGCTATGACTTGAGGTCTGAGACTCCAATTGGACTGATCTGATTTTATCTGAAGTGCTCTAGTTCTGATCTCCTGCACTGGTCCACTCGCACATTCTTTGGAACAAAACATCTTTCGTAGAGCGTCAGTGCAGCAGAACCGTGAACTAGAAGAGAAGTTCGGTTTCAGGAGGCACGGAGTTCAACAGCACCGTATGTGTTTGAGGCGTCTGACTAACGCAGTGGTGTGTGTCTGTAGCCTGTTCAACATTAAAGACATGCCAGCTTGACTCAAAACCCAAAACAATCCAATATGAACAATGAAAGAAAATCAGACCCAAAACAGGATGCGTAGTTGCTTTGCTTGGCACTGCAACCAGTATGGGAATCTTTTTTGTATTGTAGCCACTGGAAAAATTGCCCTTTTTTAGTAATAAACCCTGATCAAGTTGCTTAATGAAAGACTAGTCTGAATATAATGTTTGTCAAAGTGCCAGAATATAAAACATCCTAGATACAGTACCCTCACTTACACCGCCGAATGGGAATATCCAGGAACTGAGATCATTAAAGGAAGAGCTGATCCCTCCCTTTAAAGTCAGCATGACGTGCAGTCTGACAACTCAGTGCCTCCTTCAATCATCCTAAAGTGTTTGGCTTTCTTCTGCCCCAGATTTTCTGGAGAGTGTATTTTACGCTCTTTGCGTCACACAACATCGGTTTCCTGTCTGGTTCATGTCAAATGAAAGTAAAAGAAAAAATCATTCACAATAAGGCAACAAAGTAGAGACAGCGATGGAAAGGTTTTGCCAAAGTAACGTTTCATACATGAAAAGTATCTAACATTGTAGTAGCAATATGGACGGACTCCTCTAGGCTGTAAATGATTGTATCGATCAATTTCAGCTCAGAATTCAGGCCAATAATGTAATTTTCTGTCCCTAGCTAGAGCCACAATTCATATCTTGTCTAATCGCTGCTAGCGCCTTTTTACTTTTTTTTAATGACTGAGGGAAATTCTTTTTTAACTTAATTTTTTCCTCTTTTTACATTTTTTTTTCTCTTTTGTTGCTTCTTTTCATGTCGTTCCCTTTAATCCCAGAGAGGGTTAGGGCTGTGGATGAAGGGGTGAATCACAGGCCTTGCTTAGCGAGTGAGGCGGACACTTGGTCAGCTAGCGTGGACAGCTGCGAGGATTCCGTCATGTTGATGCTGCCGGAGGAAGACACTTTGCTGAGAGGTGGTGAGCCGTTTGCTGACATGGTGGGCGACTGGACCACGATCTCAGCCCCGTGGTCAGTGCGAGCTTTCGCCTGCTCGCGAAACAGCAGTTTGTGGCTCTCAATCTGATAAATACAAACAAATAAACACAACTGAAATAGAGAAATAAAGGACATTTACTCCCCAAATGTAGTCAGTCATACAGGAAAGAAATGTCTGGTGTCTGAAGTTTGCTATTTTAGTTTTTCCTTTGTAGGTTACAGGGCTAATGTAAAATGTAAAACCAGCTTTATTAGCATTAGCAATTAGCATTGTGCAAACTGTATGTCTGAATAGGGTGATCGGACATACATGATGTGTAAAATCTACTAGAAAATAGTGTCAGTGTCAAGAGAATCCAGATCACCACAAATATCTTAAGCTTTTTAAAGCAAGCAGCTGATTTAATATGCTGTTACTTTACATATATCTAGGAATAATTTGGGTTGCCACAGCTCACCTGTACACTGCTGCTCTTCTATTCAGTCTGATCTACTATCTCTGGGGTTTCTGGCTAAATTGCACTTTCAACCAGATCATCCATCATTAGGGCCTCCTGCTTCTGATCTGTATTCAGAATAGTTTGACCACTGCAGATAACCCTTAGCCAGAACAGAGGCTAATGTAGCCTTTCACTGATGCCACCTTTATAAAGACTCGGAGACTCTAGTATTGTCATTGCCATACAATCATGAGTTTCTTTTCTGAATCTTGGTTCCTCCTGAGGTTTCTTCCTCCAGTTTAAGGAGTTTCTTTACCTAAATAAAACTGAATTGAGTGGAAGGTGAATTATAAAATTATTACAGAGCCGCCGAACTCCGTGGGAATAGCACAAAATGATTGAAACTTATTGAATATTCAGAATAGCTGATGAGTTTGAGGATCATGACTGGGTATGAAAGAAGGCATCCATCAGAGGCTCAGTTTTTAGCAAATATAGATCGTGGCTCATCACTTTTTGCCAAAATTTAATTAACCAATTTCTTAGATCAAAAAACATTTCTCAGCACATAATTACAAACAACTGAGATCTTTCATCACAGACTAGACTGGAAACCTTCGAGTCCTCAGAAGGCCCTTTAATGGAAACATCATGCAACTGTATTAAATACACAGAATCAGGGCAAAACAATGATGAGACACCAGACATGTCTTGGCTGATCATCTACATTTAGTTTAAAACAGGGAGAACACAGCAACAATGCCATAAACACAAAACTAACATTCATTCTAATTTTCCCCTTTTTTATTTATTATAATTACCATATTATCTCTGATGCTTAGTTTAGTTCCCTTTTCACTTGAGACAGGTAATGAAATGTTTTACTTGTTCCAGGTGTGTACAAGGTTGGAATGGAGAGGGAATCTACATATTAGCTTTATCTGTAAATGTCAAAATAAGTTCCACCCAACACAGACAGGTGAGTACGACACTAGTGTTATTGCTGCAATGGAAACCTCTGGTATAAACTAAAGTCTTTAAATGAAAAAGCAGATGTTCAAAGTGGTTCCAGACATTTTCACCCCAATGTCAGATTTAGTTTAGAGACATAAAGAAAGTCCTATTGTTTTAGACATTTCTCCTGAATATAAACGACTGCATGGTATTAACTGAATTTATGCTACAAGCTGTTGTGCACTTACTGGAGTTGTTCAGCTCTACCAGACTCACTTCCCCACTTCGGAGGAGGTCAAAGGGCACGTCCCCGTTTGGGTGGACGGAGGCCCCAGTAGCTTGTGGCTCCGTTTCCTTCCCCTTCTCACTCTACAGTTGGATGCCATTAAAGGGTTAAATATCAAGACAACAAAAAAAAGACTTGGCTCAATGGAACAGAACAAACTGAAAAATCTAAATGAGACAAACCTCAAATTATGCAAAGCAGGCAGTTCTGACCCGAGAGAGCCAGTGTTCAGCACAGTCCTTTCTCAAACTCACTCCTGGCAGTTAACAGGTGAGTTGAAACAGGTGTGTTTAAACAGAGAAACCAAAAAAAAATGTGCTGAACACTGGAAAAGAAAGCAGAAAAAGGAGCAAAAAAGAAAAAAATAAGGAATCCACCATAGCCTGAAGACCTCCAGTGAACAGAGCAAGACGGAGAAAGCAGTGAGTGAGAATGGTTCAGAAAGTCTAATAGAGAGAAGGGGAAGGAAAGGAAGACACCAGGCAACCATCGTTCTGAAACCCACCAATGGCAAAGTTTCTGTCTCCCTTCAATCATAGGAACTGCTTCAGAGGTTCTCAAATGTTCAGAAACATTGTTAGTGAGCAGTTTTAAGTCTCTGATCTAAAAGCATCCAATAATTGATCTGGGAACCACAGAGCTGGGTGGTAATTCAGGGGGAGAAGGTTTTAAGCAAACTAAGTAAAACAAAATGTAGTCAGCCCTACTCCTGTACCTGCTACTTCTAATCCTGTACTTCTGAGAACAGCTGCTTTGCCACCTTAACACTAGCTGGAGTCTGAAACCAAAGGAGCTCTGAAATCCCACCCCTTTAATGTCTTAAAACAAGCAGCGAGTTTTTCCAAATCAGTTCTGTACTGGACAGGAAGTCAGTGAAGAGAGGCCAGTACTTTCCTTTTCCTGCGAGACACCACATTCTGCACGATCTGTTGTACTGATGATTTTTACGAGCCCACATACAACAAACTACAGTAGTGTAAGGAAACTAATAAACGAAAGACTTTCTCTCAGTCATTTTGTGGTGAATATCCCTTTACCTTGGCTTAGAGTCTCAGCAAATCTGTTCATTAACTATCAAACATCATCTGGGTTAAACAACTGCAGTGGAATCTAAGCACCAGAAGAGCTTAGTCCTGCTTATCCAGGGACTTCGGCTTCGCAACTACAACAACTAAGCCCATTGTTTAGTCACAACATACAACTGACGCCAATTTATGTGTAACTTCCATCTGTCTTGATTCAATTAAAACAAAAAAAGGTTTTAATCCTGTAAAAGCTGTTTTTTAATCTGCAATTTACTTCTGTTAGACGTATTGTGCACTTAAGCACTAAATGAAAAGTAACTCAGAGGCAGCTGAGCTAAAGAAGAGCAAAGAAGCCTGCAAAGCAAGAGGAGTGCCAGCCACACCAAAGCCATCAAATACCAAACACAAATAATACTAAATATATATTTTACTACATTACTGCTTTGTGAGTATTGGCCCTTTAATCTGCAGCTGTTATTAAAGCTGTTTTTTACTTAGTAACTATGAAATCAATATGCATGTTACATAGTTATAAGAGAGAGTAATCAAACAAGTAAATAGACTATAAGCTTATTTTGCTGCAGTTTTCTTGATTGATCAGGTTTTATAATCCAGGCGCTTACCCTCCTCTGACCGCCCCCAGGCACATGGCCGATGTTCTCCAGGGATCCAATTTTCGACTGAGCTTTGAACTCCAGCTTCTCTGATTTGATCTCAATATTCCCTCCGCCTAGAGTCACAATAAATCTCAGTTTGAAAATGGAAGCAGGAAATCTGAGGATATGTGAGTGAATACTGTTCATCCCATTGGAACGGTGTCATAAGAAAACGTACAGAGATTCGGTTGCAATAAAGCAAATCACAATGAAAACAATATTTGCAGTTGTGGTAAAGTGAACTCGTCCTCTATCACACTTAATATGTCATTGGTGAGACATTCAGACTCTTTCAGCTCCTTAATTTCTCCCTAAACTCACTGCTTTTTGTTCATGACCATGTTTGATCAGCATGTGGAGCTCAAGCCTTGTTTGGGTTCATGTTATAAAATCATGTTGCATTTAATGATGGTTCCATTCAGAAGAATATTATTATTACGTTTCATCAGAACAACAAGAAAACACTGTGCAGCACATGTATGCAAATGTTTCAACATTCCCAATAAAATGAAATTTTGTTGATTTTCTAAGTTTCTAAGTTAAATATGGATTTTTTCTGCAACTTTATTTTGTTAAAAAAACAGTAATTGTGCAGTAAATGTTCAGAAGTGTGGTCCCTGTAGAGGAACTCAACAAAGTGTAATTTATATTTATATTAAAGTTAGATCATGTCCTCTTCATGTGAGAAGTGTGGGGTTACTTCACCTGGTTTATGGTGGATGTTGGCCTTTGAGCCGCACTTTGACTGCACGTTACTGAGATCCATCTTTTTGTGCGTGATTTGAACCTGAACACATTTACAGGACAGAGAAGGACAGACGGAGTTAGTCACAGTGTTTGCTGGTGACATAATCAACATTACAATCAACAATAATATTGCACATCAGAGGTAATTCACTGTTACACTGAATGAGGAGGGAAAGAAGATCCTTTCACACTTCACATTTGTAGAAAGAGGAAGAATAAAAGCATCCAGTGGACACTGTACTCACATCGCTACATTACAAACAGCAAATAAAACATTCAACATATTTAATAAGTGAGGATAGTGTCAAACACAAAGTTGGGCACCCCTTGTTGTGTGACATGCTTTGTTGATTTTCATCATAATTTTATATATATTTATATAAATATATTATATAATATATATAATAATATAATATATTTATGTATATTTGTAAATTACAGCAATTTCTATTTTCTTTAGAATTTAGTAACATAAAAAAAACATAATGGGTCAAAGCCTTTGTAGAAAATACATTTATTCATTTTTTAAATTCAACAAATAAAGGGACTGGTGCTGAAGATGTGCATTAAAATGTACAATGTCAACAAAACATGTGATTTGACTACAGGTCTTTACACTTAACAGTATCTATCATAGGTAATGGTTATTGTAAATCAGGAAGACATTATAGTTTCACTTCAGTAAATGCACTGAACAGGGGAACAGCGCTCATTATCATGCCATGCATGATCCTTATGCATCACAACCATCCGTCCAATCAGAATTGCAGGAAGACTGAGAAGACCACACACACTCTCTGGGGTTGCTGTAGAAAGGTAAATCAGAGGTCAATGACTGATGGGATCTGCAGCTTTGCTTTCTGCATCACAGATTATTAAGGTAAACTGCCTTAATAACTTAAATAACTGCCTGAAAAAAACTAGACAAGCTGCTATTGTATGCCGAAAAAATGTTTTTTCTTACTCATAAACAAGAAAGCAAAACTGCTCCCACATCAGTGCCGAAGGGCAACTCCTCGAAACAGCTTCAAGAAATGCTTCAAGCAAAAACGGAAGAGTCTTTAATGTACATAATTTAGCCTTACCTCACTCAGTTAGATTTGTTTGGTGTCTGGAGGTTTAGTACCCTAAAAATAATGCAGCTGATAAGTAATGATAAAATTACAAATCAGCAGTAGTTTCAACTTCAGATGTGGTTTCTGACACTGTATGACACACTGTTAACTATAAGACCTGATGAAAAGTACATTGTATAGATGAAAACAGTAGTAGCAGCAATTATTAAGCCTGAATAATGTCTGTACTTCTGTCAAATTTTTACTTGTTCTTTGCTACATTAGCTTCGTAGCTCCAGTGCAAAACTTAGGAAGCAAACTTCAAACACCAAACCGATCTTGCTTATTTGACTACATTTAAGATACGGGGAAAACTGTTGATTTTTTGCCAAGCTATTCTATTTCACCACTTGCTTTCAGTCAGTGTTAGCCATTTTTGGTTGAAGTATTGCTTTAATACATCCAAGGAAATCCTGCAAAAGTCAAAAGGGGAAAAAAATGAACAGTACCACTGCAGAACCAGTCAGCTACACCCACTCTCTCATGCCTCCTCCCAAGCGCCGTAGTTGTATGATATATCTGGGTATAGGGCAGTGGTCCAGGTGTGGCACAGATATGAGTCTTGTCAGGTTTAGAGGTACAGTAGGAAGGTCCTAAGCTGGGCATTCAGAAAAACTGAATGGATTTCAGTCTTGGCAATGGCATCATGGAAGATGTCTTGCCCTTTGCAGACACAATGCCCATGCCTGCCATGCTGCCAACCAGAGCCAGCTATGCTACTGCTGCCAGGTCGTGGAACATTCTATAGCATTCACATGAACTCTGGATGTAGAGCCCCCAAAGTCAGCGTTTTCATTCCTTCATCCATTTTGATGTCATATTTATATACAGTGCCCTCTCAAAACAGCAGCGCATGATGAGGATACAAGTAAATGTCTACATCACATGAACACAGCAGTTGCCTTTTATATTGTGTACATTTTCCCTGATGAACGGACCAATAGAAATGCTCCTAAACGAATTTTTGACTTCTATAAAGTTACCATTTTGAATTTACTTGGTTTTCTTTGACTTTGTAAACAGTCAGTTTGTACTGCACTATTTAAAAACCCAGCATAATTAAACTGAATAGTCTAGTCTTTCACAATGGAAAAAGATAATTCTAGAGAATGCATGGCGTTCTCATTATATATTATTCAGATTAACATCACATATAAAACTTGTAATATTGGACCATTTCACAGAGCACCCTATATGTGAATTTTTAATTTACATTTTTCATTAACATTACAGATAAAAAAAACCTCTTTAACATTAATTTAAAGGTTTTCAAACATTTATTTTTTAAGACTGGTTTTAGCTGTGGTAGGTAATGTTGGTATTACTCGGTACTGCATTAAAAAAAAACTGCTATTTTCTGAACTGAACTGTAGAAGTTGAGTGATGCTGTGCTTTGATTGGCTTTCAGTACTGAAACGCATATTTGTTTTTACTTTTTACTGTTACAGTTAAGAACCACAAGTACTTAGTACTTACTAGCAAAAGTGTGTTGTTCATTAACACATAATTTTTGATGGTATAAATACTTAATCTCACCAGGGCTACAAGCTCAATTATGTCCCGATTCTCTGGTGATGTCAGCTTAGCTCATATCAGTAGGAGGCGCCTGTATCACGAGTCAGTCACTGAAGAATTGCTGTCTTTGAGAGCTCCAAAACCTTTGGACGTTCTCTGTGAACTGAAGTGACAGCTGTGGCCAGAGCTTTAGGCTAAACCTCTACATGATTACACAGGAGTTGCTGTCTTGTCAGGTTCTTGTTCTTTTTTTAATACCTAAACTTTTCTAAAGTGACACAACGACACATGTAAAGCAAGTATGTTGCATGAGGAAATATCCTTGGAGAACTCTTCCGATCTAACACAACACAGAAAATGATCACAGTAAAGCAGCTGTGACTCATCAGAAAACGATGTGACAGTGTGTTTAGATGCCAGATGAAATACTCTGTCTGGCGGAGAGGTTTTTTTTTATTAGCTGTCAGCAGTCTTTGCATCTATTACTCATTCGTGCCAATCAAGAATGGCAGCTATACAAGAGGGGCAAGATCTGCTTTATTTGATGTCTGCATGCTGTTCTCTGCTAAGAAAATTGTAGAAGACAGAGGACTTTTGGGTTCCCCTGAAAACAAACAGAAGGAGAAATAAAAAGCTAGGTGGGCTTCGTGCAGGCCCGGGACAAGCTAGAAAGGATAGCCTCAAACGCTCTGGTCAATGCTGTGCTTTGCTACTCTGCTTGGCTTAGCTGTACTCACACTCCCTCCTCCTGGGACATGTTTGATATTGTCTCTGGAACCACACCTAGACTGCACATTAGCAAAGTCCAGCTTCTTATTAAGAATGGCCACCTAGAAAAGCAGAGGAAAGGCAAGAATATGTTAATCCTACATCTAAAGGGTTGGGGTGGGGGGCCCGAGAGTTTGACGTGAAGTGCGTACTGCGCTTTGAACGGAGGGAGCTAGGTTTACTCACATTGCCACCTCCTGGAGTGTGCTTGAGGTTGGCTTTAGAGCCACACTTCGCCTGCACGCTGCTGAGATCCATCTTCTTCTCAAGGATTTGCACCTACGAAGTAAGCGGAAAAGTGACAAAGGCCAAATTCAAGGCCTCATGAGGAAAAATGGCCAAGTTTAGTGATGAGACTGTGGACTGGGACTCCATCTTGGGCCACATCTGGAAGATTTCTGTCGTAACTGATAACCATGCACACACCGGGCGAATTCTGCTTCTCACCATCTCTTCTGCCAGTCTTTAACCAGACTGACAGACTCTTACCTAAAAATGAAATAAAATAAAATCTCACTCAGCTGAACTTACCTTCCCACCTCCAGGCTGGTGTCTGAGGTTCTCAGTGGAGCCGATCTTGGACCTAACGTTCTTCAGGTCAGGCATGGGGGCGACTGGGGCGATGGCTGTACGGGACCTGAGAGATCCAGGCGACTTGGGTGGAGTGCGCACCACAGCCACCTTCTTCACTTGGCACCCAGGTGTGCTGGACCTGCTGGCTGGAGACTTGGGTGTAGCAGGGCTGCTGCAGCCACTTCGGTCCGGAGTCTTTGGTGAGTCAACTGTACAGAGGCCAAGGAAAGCAAAAATGCAGCTGGTTTTTATTTTTCTTTATTTTTAATGTTAATTCGTAGGCAAATTATGAATCCCTTTAGTGTATTATTCAATTATTCTTTAGACTTACTTTCCCGTAAATATGATCTGTTTTTCTGTAGCCAACACTGAGTGAGAAACTGAATTCTCATTGTGTCATGTTGCCATTTTCTATTTTTTGGTAGGAATGCTGTAATTTAAAATATAGGCTGTAGAGGAGGAGTGACAATTAGGGTATCTCATGATATGATACGATATGCGATATGTGGCCCACAATAACGATAATATCGTGATACCACGATATCGCGATAATCTATATATCGCTCGACAATGACGTAGCGATATAACACAGAAACACAAGGATGAGTTATTAATTTACTTAAGTAACAGCAACGCTATTGTCACATTTCCTATATTTGCTTTGCGACCACGATCGGAAACTC
>JBBIGC010000137.1:1277078-1297086 GCA_037576955.1 Lepidarchus adonis
GTGAGATTTACAAGGAGTTCCACACATTCCTCTTAGTCATAGAACTGAGACAGAAGCGTATTGCTCCATAATTTGTCAGGCACAGACAGGGTTAAAATTAACGCGTGTGCGTGCGATGGTTTTAACCCTGTCTGTACCGGACAAATTATGCAGCAATACGCTTCTGTCTGATTTTTAAATTATTTTTGAGGACAGTTCAGCAAATGCGATATTGCCGCCGGCGTATCGATTATCGTATCGCGTGAGCAAGGATGACAATATATCGCAATATCGACATTGTGGCCCACCCCTAGTGACAATACATTCTCTCCTTAGGTTAGACTCACACGAAAGAGGTTCTTTTACCTCTCTCAATTGGACCTGCTCCTGTTTTCCGCTGCTCCACCCGTGAAGCAGCTGCATTACACAAACCAAATTGGTACAGATCAGACTCTTTCCTAGCAGTAACCCAAAATAAAACCTTCTGTGCCTCTAGATTTTTTTGCAGGCAGGTGTAGCTGCAGGGTCTCCTATATTGAGAAGCACCATGTACCTCCTATAGTAAGATACATGCAGTGAGGATCATTCAGTCACATCACAGTGCAGCAAACTTGACATGCTACAAAATGCCAAGCACATGTTCTGTATCCTAAGGACACATGTGTATGAAGAAACTTGGTGGCAACATAGAAGATAACTGTCTAGAAATCAGGGTCAGCTTGTATTCCAACCATGCAGTGCAAGTGGGTAGCAGGTAGGTGAACTTTTTAGGTGAACTTTTCTAACAGTTTGACTTCAGAGCAAAGTGACTTACCAGGGATTTTCGTGCCCACGCCCTGAGGTTTAGCTCCTGGGGTCCTAGTCCTAGCATCTCCAATCTACACACAGGATAAAAATGAACAGAAATATGATACGTGGTGAAGCCAGCACAGAAATGCCATTGTTATCATGTTTGCTAGTTGAAAATTGATGAGGTAGCTAACTTTACCTTTTAGCATGTAGCATCTCATGTAATTAGGCAATTAAACCATCAAAAGTCGCTTCTCTTACTTGAGTAACATATGTTGTTTACTGTAGTGATGATTTAGAGACAGCAAAAATGAGCAGAAGGGCTTTTTGAGGGGGAAGGGGAAGGGGGAAGGGAAGGGAGGTAAATTCATGTTCCATTTTTTACTTCATTAAAACTTTGGTTTCATTGGAGTAATAGGCCAAAATGTATAATTGTGGAAATAATATTAATTTCTATACTTTCATAACTACTTCGTGCTGTTATAAGCTCAGTATAAATACTACAATTGTGTTTAAAGATATGATTCCCAGAAGATTTGTATATATTTAAACAAATTCTAGTTTTCAAGTATTTAGTAATATATGTCATTTCAATCTTTTTAGTCATGGTTTTTATTTAGGACCCAGAGTAAACCATTTATTATATGAGATACAATAACAATAATAGATTTGGGGGTGCTACCAGACCTTAAGCACCCTTTCATAGGTCACCTAAATGAATGTCGACACATGTTGTACAGTTTAAGGAGCTGAGGGAACACAGCAAAGCACCATGGATAACCTGCATGCACTGTCCTCAAACTAACCAAAGCTACTCACAGTCTCCAGCAGAAGTTGCTATAACTACAACCCAAATTCCAAAAAGGTTAGGACATTGCGAAATGTAAATAAACTAGAATGCAATGATTTGCAAATCTCATATTTTGTTCACAAGAGAACATAGAAAACATATCAAATGTTCATTTTTAGGGAAGGCCCTGCATATTTCAGCAGCACAATGCTAAGACTCATACTACAACAGCATGTGTTTTTAGTAAAAGAGTCCAGGTGCTGAACTGTCCTGCCTGCAGTCAAGACAATAATGGATTAAGAAATACAAGAAGAAGACCCAGAAGTATTGAGCAGCCAGAATCCTGTATCAGACACGAATGGGACAACATTCCTCAAAAGTGCAGCAAATCGTCTCTTAAGCTCCCAGACATTTATGGACTGTGGAAAACATGACTGACATCAAATCCAAAATTACCTTTATTAATAAATGTAATGCTACATTTAATCAGTTCAAACATTTTATATTTTTTCTATGTTCTATTATGAATAAAATATGGGTTTATGAGATTCGCAAATAATTGCATTGTTTTGCTTACATATACACAACGTCCCAACAGATTATTAACTGATCCTGCTACTACACTACTGGTCAATAGTCATACAACAGTCTGTACACTCCTGCCTTTATTATATATATGTATATACAGTGAAACCCCGTTAGTTCACCCCATTGGTCTGGGCCCTAAATGTGGTGAGAGGTGGAGGGGTGAGCTATCGTAACAGATCACAGGGGGTCGTGGTTACGGTGCTGGCTACCTTTGTGTTGCGACGTATGTCTGTTATATACGGTAGTAAAATGTAGTTGTACGTATACTAAATGCTTTACAGTAATATTGGACTTCTACAAGAGACACTGGTGGCACTGTATGCACACTTTTTTTTTTTGCAACATTGTCCGTCATATACAGTATTAGAATGTAGGTGAACGGCAACTAAATGCTTAATAGATAAATTATTAAGCATTATTAAGCTTAATAAATTAGCATGACTAAGCACGTTCTAGGCTGCAGCGCTAACATGGGCCCAAGTTTGGTGAGCTATAGATGGACAAATACATACACCAGACACATTGCACATTGTAGCAAAAGGCGAGGTTGGCGAGAAAATTGGGGGTGAGCTAACAGGGTCTGACTGTAGCCATCTCCTTAAAGATATTCTTTATTCCTTTTTGCTATCTGGTGTTGACCAGAGAAAAATGGGCTCTTCTTTCGAGCTCCTCTCAAGTTTCCTCCCTCCAGGTTTTTCTTTGCCTCTGTCAACCCCTTGGCTTGCACGCTAGGGGCTCAGACCTGAATTCTATAAAGCTGTTTTCCCACAACATCAAAAATTGAAAAAGACGTGGACATGCAGGTCAAATGGCACAGGGTTGACCTAAATACTCACTGTGGCTCTGGAGAATTTGGCTTCTACAGTTGGCTGTTTAGAGTTTACAGAAGCAGCTCTGCCCAAAGCACACACTGGGGCTGAGAGGGAGGCTGGGGCGTGTTTGACATGGGGCACTGGGATTGAAGACCCACGTTTAGTGCTGGAGGTGAACTTAGCTTTGGTAGGTGAGGATGGGGATGGTGTCTTTCATGTTATTGAACATAAAAGGGAACACACACATAAACAAAGGGAACATATGACAAGAAACAACCAATTCAGACAGAAAATAATTTGCAACTAAAGGGGGAAAAGTCGAATGATTCTAAACAAATTAAAATGCATTAAAAAAACAAGATGGAGTAAACTCAAGCTGTTAGCATTGGTAAAAACAAAACAAAACAAGGAATTAACAAATGAAGAGTGAAATGATGAACCAGATGTCAGTGTTATGGGTAAGGATAAATTACTATGAAATATCCATTAATTTTCTCTGTTTACATTCTGTCAAAACATAACATGCATTCATGATGGTACGACTAGAGGCTTGGGTCAACTACCCTGATAATGATGGTAATGCTGAGACAAAGACAGCTGACCTGATCACAACAGTCCATCCAATTTTATGAAGAGAATAATTTTTTTTTTTACATATTATATATATATATTTTTTTTACTATTGTTGTACTTGTAAAATGACAAATTTGGGAGGGATAACCTTCAATACATGGAAAGACTCCCAAACATGAATTTTAACAGGTACCACATTACTTGATGTGCTGAAATGGGTTAGTGAAGAAAGGTGTTGTAGATATTGATTAGGAGGTTCCTCAGTCTATCAGTGTTAGGAGCAGCCTCTCCACCTCCACCTCCACCTCCACCCCCTTTACAACAGTATCATCAATCAGCGGTGGCTAAGGGGTATGACTGGTCAAAGGTGTATTGCAAACAATATTACAAGCCATATTGTTCACAACCCTGAGCTCATTGTTTGCAGGGCAAGTATTAACACAGGAATGTAGACATTAGGATACAATTTCATAACAGAAAGTCACAAAGATTTCTAAAAAGCGATTTTACATTTGACACGTGGCACTGACATTGTGCCAATAAACAACATATGACATCATTCAAATTGAGGCCAAAATGTTTAATCTATCTACATACATCAATATGCACACAGCATATACATATAGGAAACTATACCATACCTTAGTGTTTCTATCAGCTGCTGCTGCTCCTGCTCCAGCTGTTCATAAAAAATACAAAAAACATTCAGGTGAGTAAGTGCAAGCAAGACATGTGGTAATACTAACAATACTGTAAATTTGTTCATGTCTTTCATTCGATGCAAAACTACTGGAGCCTTGCAAGGACAAGCTAATTACTATGTGCATTGCTATGTGTGGGTTTAAATAATGTCTGATATTTAAAACCCTGGTATTATTCTGGCTGCACTTTACATTCCAACAGTTTAATCAATGGATGTATAAGCCATTAATCTGAACACATGACCTCATTTGTTCATTTTTGACCTTTGAACAAATGTGTTCGGGGACTTCAGGATGCTATGGGTTTGTAAGAGGCTGGAGTATGAGATCACTTCAGAAGGGAAGTTGCAATCAGATTTGACTTCAAATGGCCCTTCAGTTTACTGCTAAGCACAAATGTCCCCCAGTACATGTATTTAACTTTCCCTCACTGCCTCATAGACTTCTAATGGGCTCAAAGATTCAATAATATTATCGACAACAAACCTGATATCAAGGCAGGGAATATCTGTTCAAATGGAACGTATTAATCAGGATCATGTATGTTAACACTAAACTTATATCTGACTCAACCCCAGAAGCTGACCTATGTTCAGGACCCATGTTTGTCAAGGTGTGTGTGTGTGTGTGTACCATAAGAAAAATGTGTTGGTAGGAATGTCACCCACTCAGTGCATAAAAGTTTGTGAGTGATGCACCACAATCAACAAACATGCACAAGTTTTCATGCAAAAAAGAGAGTCTGGAGAGACGGTGCCAGCAAAACAAATAATGCTCAGAGTTAGTCACAGACACAAAGGTGGAAATAGACACTGATCGCAAACACGAGGAGGGGGAGGTCAGGACAGACAGATCACAGAGGGTCATGAAAGAGAGAGTGACAGAGAGATTTGGTGGCTACAAGCAGTCCGTTTCTTCAACCGAACACGTCGTTTTGACTCGTGGTGTACGCTTTTCAGAAAGGGTGCTGCTTAGCTTAGCTGTTCTACAGTCAAAAAAAGCAGGAGATCTGTGTAAGAGAGAGAGGAGGTGGTTTAAAGGAGTGGGGTTGAGGAAAGGAACAAAAAAACAGACCTTTTGTCGGGGCGCTTGTTTTTCGGACTGGCGCAGCGTCTTTTGAGGGGGCTTTCTGGGGTTTAGTGATGGACTTGGGGGAAGAGGTTGCAGCTACTGTAGCAACAGGCGTCTTTGCTTTTTTAATGGGAGCTTCTTTGACAGGCTCTGGTTTGGTTGGCACTGCTTTTACTTGTTCTGGGGCACTGGGTTTACTAGTATCCACGGCCGCTGGCTCTGGTTTTGCAACGTCTTGGGCGTTCTGTGTTGCTTCTGCAGCAGCAAGGAGATCTTCATCAGCTGTATCCAAATACTTCTCTGGTCTTTCCTCATCTGCATCCTTTAGCTCCGTTGACTTGGCATCGGCTTCTGGCTCCATCTTGGGTATTGCCATTTGCTGGACAGGTGTGGGAACGCTCATCTCTTCCTCTTCCTCTTCCTCTTCCTGTTCCTTTTCTTGGCCAGCAAGAGGCAACTCCTGGGGAGCAATGCTGGGGGAAAATGGGGATCCCAAATCAGCCCTGCAGGAGTCAGGACTCATGCTCACTGGAGGGGTTTTATCTGAGCCTTTCTCCCAACTTTCGAGAGTTCCTTGATGGCCAAGCTGCTGAGGTTCAGTGTAGTCAAACGATAACCCTCTCTTCTTTGCTTCTTCTGGAGTCAGTGGGGGTTGAAATGGAGCGTCATTGCTCTTGCTCTCAAAGGGTTCATCTTTCTGTGTCAACCAATCATAGGCAAGAGCAGTGTGAGGCTGCGGAATTGTACTTTTGTCTTGTTTTTCATCCTCCCTTTCTTCTTCTTCTTGTTCCTCCTCTGCTTTCTCATCTTCCCCATCTTCCTGATCTTCTATGTTAGAAGCACTAGGAGACATGCCAGGCCTCATTGCTAAGTCGTCATAAGTTGGGCTAAAATCTCTGCTGTCGTCTCTTTTACTATGTTTTTCGACTTCCTCTTCCTCCTTCTCTTCTTCAGAATTGCTAGAATCATGCTTTTGGGCCATGCTTCCTGAAAGACTCCTCTTCACCTGGTTGTCCAAGCTTGGGACCACTGACCCAAACCTGTCAGGCTGGGTGACTGGTAATGGAGACTTGGGGGACTGGCGTGGGCTAACAGACTTGGCCTTATCCCCATTCACAAGCTCCTCTTCCCCGTCTACGGACATCACACTGCTTCTGCCACTGTGTGGCGGAGAGAGCTCTCCTGGTGTGAACTTGTCTGATGAGCGGGAGGCACAATGATAGGAACAGCCACAGACAATACTGCGGGATTAGCAACACTCAACCGCGTTCTCTCCACAGTCAACATCACAAACAACAAAGGAAACAAAGGAACAACAAAGGAACTGAAATCATATCATCCAGATAAGGGGCCCAAACACAAAATATAAAAAAAGCAAAAAGAAAAACTGTATTTTTCGATCAGCAAAAATGGTAATTTCAGAGTCATCTGTAAAACAGCACAACACTGAGCTGCAGGCACTTTTATAACAAGCAATGTTCGCTCAACTAGATTCTGCATTAAAGGTCCAGCTGGAAATTGCTGAAACAGCACCATTGCCGTGGGCTGTCCCACCATCTCTTAGTGAAAACGTGCAAAAAATGTGGCTGAAGACAAAGTCAGCAAAAAGCTAAATAAACAGTAAAGTCATAAAAACACTGAAACCTGTACAACCAGGTAACCATATATGAAAGCTAGCAGTTAACATGACAGGCTTGTGATTTGTTGTTTAAAATGATCTCTGTTATTGCATTATCAACTTCTGACCAGGCAGTTGCAGCTATTCCTAACTGGAACTGTATATGCAGACAGCCAGAGCTAGGGTAGAACATGGATGACTTTATTGGTAGAACGAGGGGATCACTACTTTACTGGTTCATAAAAGTGCCTCACAGCTCCTTCCTTCACAAAATACAACCTTCCAACCAAATAAATCATCTGAAACCCATAAAAACAAACAAAAAAACAACAAAAAACCAAACCAAAGCCAACACAAATGAAACATTCATTCAGAACACAGTACCCACAATGACCCAACAGCATTTCTATCACTTGCATCAATATGAAATGCTTTGCAAGAACATGACTTGAGATTGTAATGAATCAGTGCTGCACTGGCTGCCGCATTGTCCATTTGCAAATAGGTTTTAGTGCAGAGGAGGCACGTTTTTGATGGCTGGCAACGTGGAGCAGAACAGATCGTTTTTCACTTGACTCTGAGTTGTTCTGAGTTTGACATTGTTGTGCTCCACCTCCAGATTTTTCTATATGTTTTTGCTTTTTTTAGGCTATATCTTCGATTGCTCAACATTACTTGTGCCATTACACTATTCCTAATATGTTACAGTAATCTGCTTCTTCTCAATATGTTAAAGTAATACAATTACTATAAGTTTCAAGCAGAATCAATAGAGACATAATTCGATATAATGATACAATATTGATTTATTTTGAATGATGTCTCTGTTTTAATGCGTGCCATTGATTGAAGGATTAAGGTTCTAAAAGCTAGTATTGAATACCAAAGGGTATAGCACTGGCAACTGAGATGAGGAGGAATGCTAATGGCTGTGGGGAGACTGAATTATGTCTTGTATGCATAAGCTAACAAAGCTAACCTCTGGAGTTGAATGAAAGGGGTGTAAGCCCACCATACCCTCACCTGCTCCTGCTGTCCCTGTTGCGGCCGGCCAGCAGGTCAAGCGTCACAGAAAGGTCATACAGTGAACAAGAAAAATAGGAGAGAGAAGTTATGCATTGTGCTGTCAGTGAGGTCAATTTAATAGCATTGCAGGATCATTTGATTTCCCATTAGCCTAGTATATCCAAAAGCCTAGTAAGTTTGGAGTCCATTCGGAGTCCTACCATACCCTGTCTTCTCGTCAACAGAATACATCAAGACAACAGTTAGAAAAGCAGCAAGAAAGAAATTGTGATACAAATATCTGATATATTTCATGTACGTAATATTTGCCAACACATAATCTAGTGATACAACACACAACCTTGATTAATCCAGTGGTTGGTAACAACATGTTTCATGTTATTTTTTGCACTCTGTACAGTGTGGTAGTGTGCAGTTTGATTTTCTCCACTGCCTGTATGCTATAAAAATTTTATTTTAAAGAAACTTTTATGGAACTTCTTTTTTAATTTGTATTCTTCATTTTCTGTATGTTTAATGGATGATGACTTAATTTCAATATTTTGAGCAAAATTCTGAACCAGCCAAACATATTTGAGTTTGATCCAAAACCAGGCCCCTCTTTCTGGCCTAATCAAATTTTGGTCTTTTGGTCCAGACCATAGTCTTAGACACCTTTCATCTGCCATTTTGATTCAGAACAAGCTAAAACTACGAAGGTCCAGGTATGTGTGAAAATTGATCAGAAATTGTCTACTGTGACCTGAGCCAAAAAGTCAAGTAACAGGCTTTAGTGTCTCCTTAGTACAACAAAATTAAAGCAATCACTGATGTTCTGTATGAAAGGATTGGGCTTTTAAGTTACGTATCCAATGATCGTGGGGCTGAGGACATCCTAAGTCAATTAAGTGTTGTAGGAAACATCCGCTAGCTTGTTTCAATTGAAGGAATTCCATCCAAAGTATACTTAGATGTTAGAGCCATTAAGAACCAGAGCTTCTGCTAGCATCAGCAACATGGATTCCACATGAAATATTCAAATGCTGGCTAATAGCACTCAAGTGTTTCTCAACTGCTGGTAAACAAGATATAGCTAAAGGATGTGAGGGACCTAATGGGTCTGAAGGACATAATTGCTTACAGACTTGATTATTTCCTCTTACTAGTTTTAAGAAGACAAATGAGAATATGGCCGAGGAGAACACATCCAGTTTCTTTGAAATAACCTGAACTTTGGTGACGTAACTGCTCTTCCCTTTTGAAGGCACAGGCGTTCCACTTTCGTATGTCTCCGTTGATAATGATGTTGATGAGGGTGGTTTGCCTCAAGTGTGTCATTCCATGGGAACATACAGTGATGTGAAAGAGTATTTAAATTCCTGATTTCTTGATTTGTCACATTTCACATCATCAAACAGACAAAGATAGCCCAAGTAAATACAAAACACAGTTTTCAAATGATTAATTCATTTATCAAGGGAAACAAGCTATCCAAACCTATCTGGCTCTGTGTGAAAAAGTAAATCTAATGACTGCTAAATGCAAGGGTGCTTGAACTTCAGGGCACAAAATGCTGTCTGGACATTCTCCATCAGGATTTTCTGATAAAGAGCCTAATTTATGGTTATATCTATTATAGCCAGTCGTCCAGGTCCTGACCAAGCAAAGCAGCCCCAGACCATCTCACTACCCCCACCATGCTTTACTGCTGGTAAGATGTTCTTTTTATCAAATGATGTGTTAGTTTACACCAGATGTAACTGGACACAAACTTTCCAAAAACGTCAAGATGTTTTTTGGCAAATGCAAAACAAGCCTTCATGTTCTTATTGGTCAGTAGTGGTTTTTGACTTGGAAGTCATGGATGCAAGAATTTTTCTCCTGGACGAGTTATTGATGCTCTTTTGGAGTCATTTTTTGACGGAAGGTTTACCACTGTTCCAAGTTTTCTCCATTTGTTGATAATGGTGCTTACTGTGGTTCACTGAAGTCCTAGAATCTCAGAGATGTCTTTGTAACCCTTTCCAGACTGATATATTTAATAACCTTGTTTTTCATCTGTTCTGGAGTTTCTTTAGATTGTGGAATGATGTGTTGCTTTTTGAGATTTTTTTAACATATGGTTAATCACAGTTAATTCATGGTTTTATGGGGGATTTCTTTTTCATCATTTTTCATCAAACTGCATTTTGTATTTACTCTGGTTATCTTTGTCTAATATTAAAATTTGATGACCTGAAACATTGAAGAAATGTGCAAAAAATAAGAAATCAGCACTGTACATAATGATGTACATAAATCACTGTAAATTACTTTTTCATGACTTTCCTGTAACCTTTATTGATTCATCTTCTCACTTCATGTCCAGTTACATTATACCATGTCACAGTCCAGAACACGGTATAAGGTAAGTGCATCGCTCTGAATCATCAACCATCACCTTCTTTAAATTCACTTAGCTGGACTGACCATGAAAACACTAAAAGGATTCTCTGAACACCAATAATGCACTAAAATTGCATTGTATTCCAAGAGTGAGAAAGATGGGTTCGCTTGCCTAATTGCTCTGTCAAGGATCTGCTTCTGACCTTGAAGAGTTGAGTAAAGAGTTAATGAGCTGGTGGAAAAAAAAATTCATACTCTGACACATGTGATTGCTCAGCATCACAAGACAACCATTCTGAAACCTCATTCTGAAATCTCTGTTAAGGCTTAAGATTTTCTATAGCATGGTAAAATGTGTCATGTGAGGCATTCAGAGTTCAGGAAATCAATCTTGCTGCATCCAAACCAATTACTATTGAGAAGATTGATCACATTCAAATGAATGTTAAACACTCACCATGTTATGTAATTGACCCAATATAGTATTAGGGGTGTAAATCACAAGTGTACTCATGACTTGATTATTTTAACTTAAAATTCCAAGTGATGCATAAATGGTATAATGGGGGTCTGCAGTCAATATAAAATACACAGTGATGTAGACATAAGGAAAAGCAACTTCTCAGTAAAAAACACTGAAACACTGCACATTTGTCAGATCAATACATTGACTAGAGCACTATTTTGGTCAATGCATTGATACAGATCAATTGGTTTTTACACTCCTACGTAATTACTTTCATAATGTTTCATTAAAGTCACATTAGCAATGTTAGCAATGAGAAGAATTGCATTTAGTTAGAAATCAAAATGAAGATGGGAGAAAAGTGAGGCCTGCTGGTAGCGAATACATTAAAAACTGTGTGGAAAATGTAACAGTAGGCCTCCTTTTAGCTGTGGTCATAAAGCAAGGATGGACAAAGGACACACACTGATCATGGCCTTTAATTAGACCTTTTCTAAAAGATTATTACAAATCCTTACCTACAAGATTCTACAAGAACATAAAATGACACTTGGGTCTTAAATACAATTCATTTGTCCATCCTCAAGGGGAAAAACCTATAACCAATAATGAAAGCTGAAGCTGTAGGGTTAAGAGGGCGCCAGTGATAAAGCCAAGGAAAAGAGGCAGAGACAGCTTGCTAAAGCAGTGACGCAATTCAGTTCACACTGGAAGGGCATACCAGACACAACATCCTCCTGAGGCGAGACAGTCTTAGGCTCCGTACCCTCTGACATAGGCACTTGAGAAGTCACCTCAGGTTTTGAACCCTCTGTCTCCTCTTTGAAAGGAAGGCCATCTTGTAATTAGCACAAGACAAAAGCAGTTATGAGTAGTTAATGGGTAGCTGAAGTAAATTGAATTGAATTTACTAAATTGAATTCTTTCACACTGTATGTCACACTTCTGAATCTGATATGTGTAAATAAAAAATGAAAATGAAAAAGAAATAAAATGTTTTGTTGGTTGGCAACTGTACTATTAGCCTGAAACACACTTTTTAAAAAGGTGTTTTTTTTTGGTTTCTTAATTCACCTTGTTTAAAAAGAGGTTTGTAAGTTCAATTGTTTGAAGGATCTTCTTATATTATAATAGAGTTCCTCCTAGAACCTTAAACATAAACAAATGACTCCCAACCTATGCAACCCCCACCAGATTTAACCAACCCAATCAAATATACAGTAATCTATGTATAAATTTTGCTTGACATCATAAGCACACACAATACCAACACATCTGTAACGTTTCTGTTTATTCATGATGGATAAACTCCAAAAAGAGATAAAAAGAATCACTTTTCATTGTCTGAAATAAACTCAGCTAGCTATGTCAGCTACATCAGTCATGCAATTTGCCTGACCAATCAATGAGCTGGACCTAACACTAACCACAACAGCTCTGTTTAGTTATTGTCTCTATGTTTCAAATATATTTAGCAACAATAGTCAATGCCCCCTAATAGTACTTCCATTGTCCACTAGGGGGTCTGTTGTCTGATAGGTAAAAGCCACTGTTCTGTAGAATTGTGCAAACAACCTGTATTTTTACGAGTGTATTTTTGCCTGTAAGTGTGTTTATATCAAAACAGACGATGTCAAACAAGCTTTTTCTGTCCTTGAAAAATTCAATGACCCCATGAAGTCTATTACTATTACAGCCAAATGCTATGTGTATGTAATGATTTAAATATACACATAATTACAGGAATAACATTTATGTTTGAATATTATTGTGCTTTTGACTTTTGTCGGCTCTGTAAACTAACAGATATATGCAATGAAGCAGACATGACTTTTGCCTCCATATTTTTTGCTCGGTTTGTTGGGGTTTACTACTGGTTGACTGGTATTTCTGCATATGCTCAATGGGAAAAGGCTATGACCAGATGTTTAGTCATCCGGTAAACACACCAGCATGAGGGAAACTGCAATGATAAGCTGCTGGATTCCCAGGACTATATTCCCATCTGCAATAACCAGCCGAGTAATAACTGACAGCTAATGACCACAGATCTTCTGTGTTAAATGAGTGCTTGGGTATATTCTTCATTTTTTTTTTCAAATCCCTGCATATTTTGTCATTAGGAGTCATTAAGAAAGGTTTAATGTGAAATATTCTAGAGAAATGTAGCAGGCCTGATTTTTCTCACTGGTGTGGAACCACAGGAAGTCATGAATACATGTCTGATATCTCTGGAATTGTAATAATTCTGTGATAAACTTTTCTCTGTCCATTTTTACCCACTAGCTGGACCACCACATCTCACATGATGCCACCTGCACTGAGGGCAGAGGCCTTTTTTGCCCTTACTGACCTTTGCCTTTGGTGCCCCCTGGCCCCATGTGTGCAGCCATTCCATTTTTCATGCCTTCCTGAGGGCCATCATTGATTGCCATGTTGCCCATAGCAGATGCCACATTCTCGCCAGAGGAATTCATCAGGTCCTGGTGGTCCATTCTGAGATATTTTCAGTCTAGGGGATACAGAAAAGAAAAAGACGTGATACAGTGCTATGTTATCATCTAGGGTACAAGTCAATAAAAAAGTTCTAGCCCTGGCAGGCCACAGTACTGCACTGTGTAGTGTTAAGACCTGTACTCTGTACTGTACTATTCAGAAAATCAGAATCAGAATCAGAAAAACTTTATTGTCCCTAAGGAAATTGCTTATGTAGCGACTGCAACATAGAGACAGTGACAAAAAATAACACACATCTTGTACTAATAAAAATACAAAGGTAATAAATATAAAAGTACTAAAGACATAAGGTAAAAATTACAAAAGTCATAAAAAGTACAATGGTAACAAAAAAAGCTACAAATGTAAACTGTGATTTTAAATAAAAAAAAGCAGTAAAATAAGATAAGATAAATAGCATAAATTACATTAAAAAATAAATAAATAAATAAATAAAGCAGTAAATTGAATGGAACTATATCCTATTATAATCATTTGTTTCTATAATACAAACCCCACTTGAAATGTTAGAACATTTGGTAAAAGTAAAACAGAAAAAACAAAAATTCCTCTTGAATCTTTATTTTGATTTAATGCCGACACCACTGTCAGGAAAATTGAGAACGGGCAAAATAAAAGTTTATAGAATATTAAATATAAGAGAAATATTTTGAAACATTCCTTAATTAGCAAGTAAATTATTATGATTATACAGTACACTTATACATTTATCTTTATTGGTTTTACAAAACAACATTTCCAAATGTTTGAATGCTAATGTATAAAACAAAGCCTTTCATTAGTTGAATCCATCCATGATGTAGCTGGGAGTAAATGTAAAATGTGTAGTGCTGCATCACTTCAACACTACAAAGTGAAAAGTGCACAGTCATTACATTCCTGTTAGCATTTTAAAGATTCGAAAGGAGAGGAACAAGCCACTCACAAATACAGTGTTATGAAAGAGTACAGGACCAGCCAATAATTTTACATTAAATATCCATTTCCATGCAAATAATAACCAGACAAAGGCAAAAAAGCAGCACTCTTCCATGTGATAATGTGGAGGACTTTAATAATGTATAGGGCACAAAGACTCAAAAAGGTTGGTGCAAAGCAGTGGCACTGTATGTAGTGACCACATCTCTTCCTCCCCAAAACAGTTTCCGGGAGACTTCCTGTATGAAAATTTGTGTTTTTTATTGCTTAAGCCACAACTGACATGATTTGTTTAGATAATTTTGTAAAAGTGATGTCTTGGCATATGAAATCTTCAACAGATTCTTGAATCTATATTATTAAAAGGTTATGTAATGTATTTCAATTCACTTGTTTATCTAAATTGTGCTATTCTTTTAGCAGATAGTTTTGCTTGTTTTACGAATTATTATGCAATAAGCATTTAGACGCCTGAGTAGGTTTATTATGCTGGAGTGTGAATCAGGGAGGTTTTATAGGCAGTAAATAGAAGCTGGTTTACATGGGGATTTCCTGCATACTGGTTAAGGGAAGCTGTTGTTCATCTTAAAATAACACATCAAGCAGCACATCCTGTTCTGTTAACGAAGTAAGTGTTTGTTTTGTAGGCAGACCTCACATTCTGCAGGTATTTTGGTGCTTATGTGTACATTTGAAATTGTTTATGTGTGCATCTGTGTGTGTGTGTGTGTGTGTGGCAGGTACTTATAAGAAGTCAAACTGGGGACACCAGGACTCACACACATCACACATTCAGTAAAAATGGAGTGTAAAGAAAAAGTACATTATATGTATCTGTTTTCTGTTCAGCATTCCAAAGATACGCATGGTCTATACTTGTAGCATGTTTTGAAATATAATTCATATTAATTGTTGTTAAGCAGTATTATTCTTACATGCATTGCCTGCTAAGTGGAAGTGTGGCTCCCTGCTATACAGAGCTAATCCTTTATAATGATGCTAAGCACCTAAAGTGACTTAAGTCTCAGTGAAGTCAGTTGTGTTTCCAGATTCAATTTGCCCACTGTGTCTTTCTAGGGGGAGGAGTCTAAGTGGGCCAACTAATCAAACGGGTGCCCTCTATGTACAGTATAATGTCATTTGACCATGTAGGTATTATAACAATTGTGTTGTCTATTAAGACTAATAAATTAAATGGCTGATCTACTGATGTCATTAAGACAGTTTCATATAACCACAGCATGGACCTGATGTTTTGCGTTTCTTGTCAAGTAATATTAAAGCTGTTAATGTTTTAATTTGAACCAGTTTTTCTAGTTTCCAAATCTTTTAAGAGTTGTTCTTTCAAACAGTCTTCAAACTTAAAGACTGAATCTAAAATAATTGAAAAACAGTTAAAATTAAAAAACTCATTAATTTAAAATGGAAAAAGCACACTGTAAAACTTGTATTTTATTTGTAAAAAATGTTACTTAAGACATGTAGTTTAGTTTGAAACTAAACCCCACCCCCGCAGATAAAGCATTGATAATGCCCCCTTTTGGAGCATCTTTTACCTGCTAAATGTGAGTGAGTGAGTGAGTGAGTGAGTGAGTGAGTAATGATCCATGTCCAAAAGGCAATTTGCATACACTAATCAGTGTTAAATGTTTACAGAATATAGAGGAAAATGTGCGAAAAATATAATATCACAACACTTAATAAGTAATATCCATCATACAAAAAAGGGCAAATTTATAAAATACTCTCAAAACGGAGCACATAATTTTTATTCACCAAATCCAGCTTAAAAGGACATTTTTATTTTCTTTGTACCACAACTCATCATAAGTCTTAAGGGTCTCAAAATATGCTTAGAAAACAAACTGTGACATAATTAATCAAAAAACGGATAAATATATCATATTGCTCAGCTGTAGTGTAGTATATACTGACTACATTTGTAATGTTTTAATAAATTCCTCCAAAATTATCTAGTCCACTATATAGTAGTTACTAGCAGAAGACAGTGCCCTGTTAAGTATGTAAAAGGTTTAAATACTCATATTATGGGCTGGGATTGTTGTTGCTATGCAACTGTAGACCTGCCTACCTCTGAAACTCAGTGACCCTGATAAGTCAGTTTTTCTTTCGCATGCTTCTGTCTGTCCTTCGGTTCTTGTGTGTGTGTGCGTGTGTGAGTGTGTGTGTGCTGTGTCTGTCTGTCAGTGTGTATAACGTCTGCCATTCCTCTGTCTTCAGTGCCTGTGTGTGAGAGAGAGAAAGAAAGATAGACTGTAAATTTAAGTGATTTCATCAGCTAATGTACCACTATCCAGACAGTTAAAACTTAAAGAATAAATCAGTGTGACAGTCTGCACAGTACAGCACTATTCCTTCATAGAACAGGCTTATTAAGGTTAGAACAGTTGTAAATAACCAATAACAGCATATTTTAGCCCACTATCCCTGTAGTTATGACTGGTTCTGAGGTTCTGAGGTTCTTTGAGGTCCAGTGCTGGGTCTCAGTGACAGCCCAAGAGCACAATAAAAATAGACCTCACCCTAGCAGGGGTGGCTTTGCCCTGTCATTCTCATCATCCTCAAACTCAGCAGCAACTAAGCGACACCATCAGCAGTGTCAAACGAACACCTACTGCGTGCACTAGCAAGCCTCTCACGTTGGGCTACTTCAATACGATCACATCAAATATCCAAGTAGTCAATCTTAGCCTCCACAGTCCAAAATCTAGACTACATTCTGTATTATTAGCTTACTAATATCAGTACAATCCTTTACTTTCAGTAAATACACCCACTTACTGTCATTTCTGGGTTAAGCCACACCCACTGGCTGAGCTCGTAATTAAAAGGAATGTAAAATAAAAATACCTACTGGGAAAACTATAGTTTAGCCGTTCATTAGCAACAGCACAAACCAGTTATGGTAGTTATATATATGAAATATATTGTTATACGATTTTTAGTTGGCTAAATCTACAGTTATGTAAATATTTGCATAGATAATTAAAATATTATTTTAATTATCTAGCATTAGCATTTTTCATCCAAGGGAAAATATGAAGTGAAGGAGACAATTACAGCAGTAGCATGTTTTTGGGGGGTTTTGGGTTTTTGGTTTTTGTCCTCTTGGCACATAACCATGTTTCCTGACACCATGCTTAGCCCTGGAGTTGACTGCATTCATTATTCAGAACTGTGATGATCAGGAAACACCATTCAGTCAGCCATCTGCACACGCAGCTCCGCGCTAGACCAGTCGCCGGCCCAGCAGGGCACATTTATTTACTAAATATTCATCTGAGAGAGAATGGGGGGGGGGCACAGCTGAGGCGCTTCAAACAGCAGTTTCGTCCTCTGAGAACTACTGAGCTAAGCTCAGATAAGACCCTGACTCTACTCAGCAAAATGCTGAGCAGTTAAATATGGACAGTTTTCCCACTTCCGTCTACAGATTATGTGTAAGTTATGCCTATATATTTATATAGTTTCTTCTTTGTAAAGATATGTAGAGCTGTTCCTGAGACCCTGCAGTGATTTCTACTGAAGCATCATGTCTATTTTAATGCAGTGGTACTTCATGGTATTTGATATGTTTTCCCAACTTTTAACCTTAAAATCTATTAAAATTTTAAATCAGTATTTGAAGCTGAAGCTTGTGTTTAAGCAGAAAAGGAAAAGACCTTTTGATTTTGTGCTTCACACCAGTGGTATAACAATACAGTCAACTTGAGAGATTTGATCTGTTTGATCATTAAAAGCTCATAGTTCAATACACCCACTATATATTCAACAGAAATTAAGCTGAAAACAAGATATTTATTTCTTAGGTATGAACTTTTAGTTAACAATTCAATGGGCTGTTGTTGGGAGCTGGTTGAATATCAGAAAAATGCATTTACATCAAAAACAGTCATTAATAGAATGTCCATGATGAATATTGTTCAGTTTTTTGCATTGGTCCGTTTTTATCGCCCCTAGTTTCTGTCCTGTGAGAGAGAAGCTTGCTGGACTCATAATTAGCGCTTGAGCCGAGTGCACAGAAGGACAAACCCGGCCAGACTGCCACTGGCCACATCATGAGCTTGTGCATGACCATTAAAGATCTGCCGGGTCGCTGGCCCTTTAAGGACTGATGAGTGCCTCTCCTCTGAGTGGAGAGCTGAAATGAAATGCTTGCTAAGAGGACAGCGATGAGAGATGGAGGAGAGTGAACAGGTTAGAGACGTGGCTCTTCAGCGTCGCTCGATAACTGGCCATGCGGACTGGAGTGTGGAGAGGAGGCTGTGGGTTTAGAGTAAGACACGGACGGGCCAAAGATGGAGAACTGTGACCAGAACTTCTAACAGCAGCGCGTTCATAGGTTTTTTTATGTTTCTTTCTTTCATTCTTATTTTTTCGTGAAAAGGCAATAAGGGCTGATGCTACTCATTGTATTGACTCAGGTCAAGAAGTTCAGAGAAATTCTCCACATAATCCCACCCAACAGAATATAGCAAAATAAAAAAGGAGAAATGTAAAATAGCACAAATATATATATATATATATAGGTTTATTTTTGTACAAATTTGAGTAAAAATGTATATGTAAATGACGAAACTACTTACATAGTAGGGAAATATGAAAAACATTACACCAAGCTTATTTTCATTACAAATACGCATACATTATAGCTAAACGTATATATGTTTCTGTATAATTCAGTCAATAAAATATAACCAAAGATTGGCATTAAAACTCTAAATAATCTCACTGACTTACAATGGTGGTGAATAGATCCAGAGGCCACAATGTCTACAACACAAATATAACCATTAGAACTGAATAATGTTCAGTGATCGTACCTTTAAGAGGGATTCAACTCTTCAAACATTCGATTTCATTCACCAACACTGACCTTGAACTTTCCTGAGAATTGAGAATTTCACACCAAACTTCTCAGTTATAAAAATGTAGAGAGAAATCAGAAACTGACACCTAGACAAGTGGATGGAAATGAATCCGAGATCGTAGTCATATCAGTAAAATACGCAGAATATTTGGAGAATCTAAAAAAAATGAAAGCATCTGAAGGATTCTACCAGTGACATTCTGAAAGTGTTGGAGAATAATTCATATTTCAACAGATATCACTGCAGCAATAATGACTGAGTGGAGAAAACAGGGGAGGGGACTTGGGAAGAATGCAGAACACTTACTGACACTGTACCATTTCAACCCTGCTGAAAACAAGAGGAGGAGCAAGTTAAGGGATGACGATGACGAGGAGTGAGAGAGATGGAGCTGGAGAAAGAGTGTGAGAGAGAGAGAAAGAGAGAGAGAGAATGTCTGAGGGCTGAAAGAACAAGAGCATGTAGGCGAGAAGAAGCAATAGAGAGAAAATACTGAGCACAAAGAAAACACATACAAGGGAAGAGAGTGAGTGAGAGAGAGAGAAAGAGAGAGAGCAGGAGAGAAGGAGAGAATGAGAGAGAGAGAGGCAGAGTCTATGGGGAGAGAGAATGACAAGCGCAAAGCTGAGATGAGAAGGACCAAGACAGAGTGAAAGAAAATGATATTGTAGAGAAAGAAGGAGATGGGAGGGGAGGGGAGTGAGGGACAAGAGAACAAGGGAAAGAGTAACAGACGGAGGAGGAGGGATGGAGAAAGTGCTCAGAACACCAAAGAATGGGACAAAGGAATATAAATACACACACACTGACTGAGACAGAATCCCCTTCCAAACACACACACACACGCACGCACGCACGCACGCACGCACGCACGCACGCACGCACGCACACACACACACACACA